>JAZGTI010000323.1:25724-44640 GCA_036877585.1 Botia kubotai | reverse complement strand
CTAAACATACAGCCAGAGCTACAATGGAATGGTTTGGATCAAAAAATATTCATGTGTTAGAATGGCCCAGTCAAAGTCCAGACCTAAATCCCATTCAGCATCTGTGGCAAAACTTGACAATTGCTGTTCACAGATGCTCCCCATCCAATCTGGCTGAGCTTGAGCTATTTTGCAAAAAAGAATGGGCAAAAATTTCAGTCTCTAGATGTATAAAGCTGGTAGAGACATACCCCAAAAGACTTGCAGCTGTAATTGCAGCAAAAGGTGGCTCTACAAAGTATTGACGCAGGGGGGCTAAATACAAATGCACACCACACCTTTCAGATTTTTGCTTAAAATTTTGAAAAGCAAGTATCATTTTCGTTCCACTTCACAATTATGTGCTACTTTGTGTTGGTCTATTACATAAAATCTCAATAAAAAACATTTAAGTTTGTGGTTGTAATGTGACAAAATGTGGAAAATTTTACGCGGCTTTGATTCTATCCGTCGCTGTCTAATCGCTTCCGGTTTCAGGCGGCGGTTTCGTAATGTGACGTCACCGGCGAGCACATGCTCCGGACTGGGGCAACATGGCGGTGTCTTGGAGGAGATGTTGGAGAAGCAGCGAAGGAGCCGCGGTCTTATTGTACCGGTGCAGCGGAGTCAGATACGCTTTCACACACGCGGCTTTAGCAGACAGACGCATCGCGGCTCTCAGAGATGTAAGACAGGTACCGATGCTGCAGAAGACTCAGATCAGTGCAATGAATTAGTGAAGAAGGTCACCGGCAGAATGAATAACAGATCGCACTCACAGATCACTGTGATATATTATGCTTTTAGTTTTGAGATTAGTGTGAGAGGGGTTGCATTATAATAGTCTTAACAGTCTCGGTGTAATTTCAGTCGTTGTTATTAAGGAACTGTGTCTTGCGTCACAGTTGTGTCACAGTAAAGGTCAAGAACTCGGATATAAAATGGGAGACGCTCCCACTGCTCACTAAATAATTTTTCACGCTAAAAAGAAAGAGTGTCTTGTGTTATGCATGAAGCAGATATTAAGAAATTTGGCTCTGTCCTCTAGAAGCTTGTACTATGTGGTTATGATAATTTTTAATGTCTTTGTCATTTCTTGATTAATAGTGCCCGATAACTGTATAAACTTTTATTTGAGGTATTGCCTGCTGTTTCATTTATCCGTACTGTAGCTGAAACCCTGAAAACAAACAGTTTTACCCATTAAAAGGAATATACAAACAATAACATTTCAGATGCGGGTATTATGATGTGTATTTTATATGTTGTACATGTAATGTCCTCTAAGGACATGGACTCAACTGTTATAATGTATACTCAAATTTATTATGTGTTGCAGATTCTAATCCGCCGGGGCTTGGCATATAATGACAAATCAGTGTCGCTTATATGGTATGTCATATCAAGGTTCAGATAAATTTATTACTAATATGAAATTGGATAGACTGAGCCTAATTGTTGTACTCGAGTGAACATTTCCAAGGGTTGATTTTAATACCAGTTGTTTACATTTGAGTTGTGGCAAAAAAGTGTAGAATCCTTAACATTTCTATTGACATATCTTAAAATTTTGTTTATTTTCAGGTTCAAATAATGAGTCCTATAAATATCGATATGGTATATTGTAAAATATATTTATATTGCTTTTTTGTAAGTACTGTAGAAAGATGATTGTAATTTATTTTTTCTGTTATTCAGTTTATTTAATGCTTAAATGTCATCACATTTTTTACTCTATGCGTCTCTCAGGCATAGATATCTGTCCCCAGCACAGAATATTTGCCGTTGTAGTATACACAGTGATGCAAAGTTAAAAGATCCTTTTTCACTTGCACAAAAGGACCTGCAAAATTTATATGAAGACATAAAAAAGGTATGCCACAAAAATATTGATTTAGTTAATAAAACTGTTATCCAGGATTTGTAGCTTTCTTGTAGTATTATATTATACAATATAATTTATAATGATTGTTTTGTATGTAGAGCATGGCGCTAACAACGCCAAGTGTTGACATAATGTATTACTTAAATTACCTGTCAGTCACTTCGGATAAGTGTCAGCCAAATGTGTAAATAGAAACCTGTTATGCCACTAAGTATCTCATAAATTGTTTTTTATGAAGCAAAGTATTAAACCCCTTTTTATTTGTTTCAGGAGCTGTTTGTGTCTAAAGTTGAGCTGAAATCTCTGTGTGATTATTACTTTGATGGGAAAGGAAAAGCTTTCAGACCCATGATTGTTGTTTTAATGGCTCGAGCTTGTAACGTCCACAGCAACAAAGAGAGGTAAGCAACCAGTTTATCGCTGTGTGCAAGCTGTCAGATGTAATACTCCAATCAAGTGTTGTTTCTGGACGATGATGTTTGTATTTATGGAAGATGCATTCTTTGATTCCCTCAGTATTCTGCTGCCAGCGCAGCGGTCAATAGCTATGATCTCTGAGATGATCCACACTGCTAGCTTGGTGCACGATGATGTCATTGATGACTCAGACACTCGACGTGGAAAATATACCATTAACAAAGTTTGGGGAGAGAGGAAAGTGAGTATGCCATTTGGTCCTACAATGTATCAGTGGTTCTCAATTTGTGAGGTGTTACCTAAAACGTATGTGCTCATTGGATCACAAGCAACACGGCAAAAGCTGGTATAAAGAAAGGACTACATAATCAATCATTTAAAATTATTTTGAGCAATTTGTTTTGTGTGAATAATTATTGGCTGCCAAAAACAATATTATTAAAACTGCAATTCGTAATGTTTGCCTCTCTATCGCCATCTTTCTGTTTGAAATATAAAATAAAATTAAAAAACAGGGAAAAGGTAAGGAGGCAGTTTTTAACACTGATCTGTTATGTACTTGTAAGTAACAGTACTTACTTACTTTATTTTTAACCCAAAAAATATGGATTGCAGCTTCAAAATACAAAGACAATTAGATACGAAGACAAAAATGTTTGTACTTTCGTTTTGTAGGCTAACAATTTTGAACCTGTGTTTTTTTCCCCACTTGATGTCCAACATAAAATCTGGATCTCCAGACCACTTAGGAACCACTGCAATTAATCATGTTTGATTATCTTTATTGATTAAAAATAACCAGTAGTATTTTCATTGGTAACTGTTAGGCTATCCTCGCTGGAGATTTCATTCTGTCTGTGGCGTCTATGGCACTTGCACGTATCGGGAACAATGCAGTGGTTTCTGTATTGTCACAAGTAATTGAAGACCTTGTGCGAGGTAAGTCACTAGTTTAAAATATAATACGTTATATTAGGTTGCAAGTGTTGTTTCTAATCTTGCTCTATATTCTAGGTGAATTCATGCAGTTAGGATCTAAAGAAAATGAAAATGAGAGATTCAAGCACTACCTTGAGAAAACCTTTAAGAAGACTGCAAGTCTCATTGCTAACAGCTGTAAAGCAGTATGTACGTTCTGTCTCAGAAACAATAAGATAAAGCTAAGGACTGGAAATTTAAGTTTATCATGAGCAGCACTGTTATTGAATTTTAGGTGTCAATTCTGGTAAACTCTGATCCTGAGGTGCATGAGATTGCCTATCAGTATGGACGAAATGTTGGCATTGCATTTCAGGTAACATTTTTATTGGTTTACAGATGTAACATTCCTCTGAAATTTCTGTGGAATGCATTTTAACCAATAATCAGAAAATACACACAATGTGACAGATTGTCTAAAATGGAGGAAAATGCTTTATTATTTTATAAACTTCCATTTGCATAAATATGCAGAAAAACAATTACATTTTTACCCTAGTTTTTAATATAAGAAACTTTCATTGGAATTTTAGAAAATTGTTCATTCTCCAACAATTAAAATCATTCAAAGGTTCAATTCAGTTATGTGTTTGTTGTCAGCTTGTGGACGATGTTCTGGACTTTACATCCTGTACAAACCATCTGGGAAAGCCGTCAGCTGCAGATCTCAAGTTGGGTCTTGCCACAGGCCCGGTTCTGTTTGCCTGTCAGCAGGTATGATAGCTGAACACTGATCTGTGCTATAGCTTGTATATAACTAATATAACATGACTGAAAAACTGCTTGTCCAGAGGCTGTTAATGTTGATCTTTTCAGTCATTGGTTTTATGATTTTTTTGGTTCAATGGCAATATATAGCACAATCTTTATGCAATTTATTTTTTTTTACCACCGAAATAGTTTTGTTGGTAGTATACACTTCTGTCTTGATCATTCTTTAGTTTCCTGAGTTGCATGCAATGATAATGAGGCGATTCAGCTCTGATGGCGATGTGGCTCAAGCCTGGCATTTTGTCCAGAAGGTGAGAGAGAATTTGTTGTACTGTTAGGATTAAACTAATGAGAACTTGCCCAATTACAGTCTATCCCACAATCAAAACATTATTTGCATTGTGACATTAATGACAATTCAGCACATTTGCTCTATAGATATTTAATGCTGTAATGTATCAGAATGTTTTAGTTAGTGTTTAGTGTAATTTGATTACATGAATGCATCAATCTTTTTAAGTAATACTAAGTAATTTAAGTAATAGATTATAATAACGAGAGTAGTTTTTTTTTATGATAATGTGCTTAATGGTTGTGAAAACTCAGTCATAATGAAAACCAATTCAATTGATTTTACTGATAACCCAGACATGGTCTTGCCATTTACTAGAATAGTTGGATTACAGCAGTTCAGTTAATTAGCTATTAATACTATCTCACATCATTGCTCACAAACTCAAGAGTGACGGTGTGGAACAGACTAACTACCTCGCCCAACGCTACTGCCAGGAAGCCATCCGTCAGATTAGCCGTCTACGGCCATCAACAGAGCGAGACGCCCTCATCCACCTGACAGAGCTGGTGCTGAGCAGGGACAAATGAGCTCAGACCCAGAGCTTCACCCTCAGGCAGCTACACCTCTGCAGGGCCCCTCCTTCACCCAAACATCTGGGCCTTAACAGAGATCAAAAAGTGAAATCATATACACTGTTTGCTTTACCGTACTGTAATCGCAGAGCCCGTTTTCCGCCAAGGAAAAGGAAGATCTGCAAGATCATTGTTATTCCAGGTTTGGAGTTGCTACTGTGACGTGTGTATGTGGATTTGTTTACAGATGCTTGTCCACACCCTAAAAGGCCAAACATCTTCTGTCTTACTGTAAGATGTTGTTGTCACTGTACTTCTACAGCAAGTGCTCAATAACATCCAAGGCCTTAAACCACACTGGCTATGTATTCAGAATTAAATACTTTTTTACAGTAAACATGTTTGCATCTTTTTTCAACTTAGATGTGCCTTACATTTACAATTTATGCATTTAGCAGATGCTTTTATCTAGAGCAATTTGCAGTGCATTTAGGCTCTACATTTGTATGCTGTGAAAGCAATACACTGTGGTTCTCATGCAGGTACTTTGAGTTTGATTCTGGCTTGCAACATCCCCATTCCCTGTCTCACTCTGTTTTTTCCCGTGGTGGTTGGTTAACCGATTCAGTTGTCTTACAGCAAATTGTACTTGTATTTTGTTCACTGAAAAGTCTATTATTACAGTATTAGCAAGAACGTGATCATGAATGACTGAGAATTTTGAGAAACTTTCGCTAAATCAGACAACACATTTTACATAGAATTATTTATTATAAAAGGCTGTACAATTACATTTCAATTAACATTATAAATACAAATTCTGGGTGGAGGCAAGCTTTAACCCAGACGGAGTTCAGTTAGCTTTAAACTATTGCAACAATAGTGGTCAGATGTCATTTACTGAAATCAGTGTGCTTAAAGGGAAAATTCACCTAAATACACTTTTCTATCGTTTACGACCCTTGTCAATTCCAAACTGTATGAATTTTTTATTCTTTGGAACACAAAAATTTGAGAGATTTGCTATGTCTCAGTGGTTTCGTGTTTATACAATGAAAATCAATGAGTGTCACTTGTTTGGTTAATAGCATACTTCAAAATTAAGGTGAGAAAATGGAAGCCGTTTCATTTTTGAATGAACTATCCCTTTAAAACACCCTAATCAATTTGCAGAAAACAGGATTCCTAAAACAACTTAAAGAATGTGAAGAAACAAAAAAAACTAATGGGAGGAATCAATGCTAAACATGAGTTACGCAACTAGACCGGTTCAGATCTCTATTAAAATTGTGATTGACACTTTTCAGTTAATTGTTTAAAGCACAAGAGCTACACCAGCTGTAACATTGTATTTACTTTAGTATTTACTTTACTGTAAATACAAGATGGCAGTCACCTGTTACAGATCATGGCACAAGAAAAAAATCCAAAGTCCAGCATTGTAGGAGTTGTGATTTGTACTGATCAGACCTTTTATATACTTTACAACCTACATATTAAAGATATCTATATATTTATATTTGTTCATTGTTGCAAATACTTTACTCATTTTGGCATGAACTAAAAACTCATCAAGAAAAAAGGAGTGCTGTCTTCAAAAAGTCCCTGGCTTTGCATTTAATTGCCAAATTAAAAAAAAAGATTTTATCAATATTACAGAAAATCAGAGCATAAAAATAAGTGTTCTACAAATGTCCCTATAAAACAAGAGTGTACTGTAAAAAAAATATGAAAGCTGAATGGAATTAAACATTTAGGTTACAATGCTTTTTTCAGTTGCCGCCCGCACATGCTTTACGTTAAAAATTGTATACACTTTGGGGCAATGGTGCGCCATCCAAATATCCAAATGAATGTGTGTGTTTGGGGGTAAAAGAAATAAGTAGTAGGCTTTTAGTTTGAAATGCAGTAATAGCAGAGACAATCATCTACTGAATTGTTAGTCCATCCCATTTCCCCACATTCACCAATAAAACAAAAAGTTCATTGAGTTTTTTTTCAGCTTCTGTTATTTGTCAGGAAAATAAAAAAATTCTACCAACCTTATACATGTTTATACTGTGGTCAAGATTTGACTGAGTATTTGTTTGATAAGATTATTACATATGGTCCCTTCATTCGGCATAGTGCATGATCGACTCTACATAATTGCCGGGAAACAATCCAGTGACACCGTTGCAGACTCCCTCAAACCAGCCATCGTCATTCTTCTTGATAATGTAGATGATGGCTCCTTCCATAAAGGTCAGTTCATCGTCCTTGTCCTTGGTGTAATCATAGATGGCCACCACTGAAAGAGTCACAGTGATGATGGGAGGAAACAAAGAAGTGATTAGTACCAATAAATCCTTAACAAATTTTAACTTGCTTTTAACATACCGTATTATTACAAACTGAAGAAACACATGACTGAAGTGTTTCTACGATGTCAAAAATCTTTTAATCTGAAGCTGTATGCTTAAATGCTTGAATGTTTGTAGACAAAAACATAATTGTGTCATTTATACAATTGTGTCATTATAAAATTCCAATTTTAATGAATCATCCATAAAATGGATGATTTGGACCATATAATGAAGAAAATGCAGCCAATCAGAACCTAGAAAGATGAGAATTACAATTTTGTGTTTAAAAAGGATCTCAGGGTGACGCCTCAAGAAACTGGGTAATAAAATTCGAAAAACATTTTTGCATATTCTAGGCAATAAAAGTGAAATAAATCAATAGCCCTCACCTTTCTCAATGTAGGACTTGGGGGCCCATTGGGGGTCTCCATCTGCATAGGGGTCACTGTAGTGCACTACAGCTGCCTCTTCATCTTCATAGTCAATAGGTGGTGGAGGGGGTGGAGGCGGGCCTTCTTCAAACATGGGTATGTCATCAGGGGGAGGGGGAGGAGGAGGAGTTGGGGTATCTGCAACTACACACCCACCCAAAAAAACAGTAAGTTTGAGAGACTGACATCAGATGCATCAATAACCATGTGCTCTGAAGTCAGTTGCGATAAGCATGCAGTCCAGTCAGTTATATCATCATGCACGTGTTCATATGCTGATTAGTTAGTATACATGCAAATTACATGAGTAACGTGAATTTGCATGGGTTCACATCTGCTTTGGATGCTGATGTTCTGGGTGCTAAATCATCTGTATCAGACACAAATCTACGGATATAAAGGGATTTAAAGTATGTACCTACTCAGATATGAATACTTACCAGATGTTTATGAAATATTATACAGTTATACTTACTAAAGTGTTACTAATGTGTTCTCTAGCGATACTACGCAATCATTCTTCATTACATGATAAACACTCTGAATGTCCCCTTCACAATAGTTATCAGATTTTCCAAACTTTGCCAGGTCAGGGTAATCTAATCCAAAGTCTTTGAGTTTTAAGTTTGGCTTGAGGCACTAAATACACTATATTGCCAAAAGTATTTGCTCATCTGCCTTTAGACGCATATGAACTTAAGTGACATCCCATTGTTAATCCATAGGGTTTAATATGACGTCGACCCACCCTTTGCAGCTATAACAGCTTCAACTCTTCTGATAAGGCTTTCCACAAGGTTTAGGAGTGTGTTTATGGGAATTTTTGACCATTCTTCCAGAAGCGCATTTGTGACACTGATGTTGGACGAGAAGGCTCGCAGTCTTCACTCTAATTCATCACAAAGGTGTTCTGTAGGGGTCAGGACTCTGTGTAGGCCAGTCAAGTTCTTCCACACCAAACTCGCTCATCCATGTCTTTATGGACCTCATGTTGGAACAGGAAGGGGCCATCCCCAAACTGTTCCCACAAAGTTGAGAGCATGGAATTGTCCAAAATCTCTTGGTATGCTGAAGCATTCAGAGTTCCTTTCACTGGAACTAAGGGGCCAAGTCCAGCTCCTGAAAAACAACCCCACACCATAATCCCCCCTCCACCAAACTTCACAGCTGGCACAATGCAGTCAGACAAGTACCGCTCTCCTGGCAACCGCCAAACCCAAACTCGTCCATCAGATTGCCAGATAGAGAAGCGCGATTCGTCACCCCAGAGAACGCGTCTCCACTGCTCTAGAGTCCAGTGGCGTCGTGCTTTACACCACTGCATCTGACGCTTTGCATTGCACTTGGTGATGTATGGCTTGGATGCAGCTGCACAGCCATGGAAACCCATTCCATGAAGCTCTCTACGCACTGTTCTTAAGCTAATCTGAAGGCCACATGAACGTTGGAGGTCTGTAGCGATTGACTCTGCAGAAAGTTGGCAACCTCTGCGCACTATGCGCCTCAGCATTCGCTGACCCCGCTCTGTCATTTAACGAGGCCTACCACTTCGTGGCTGAGTTGCTGTCATTCCCAATCACTTTTACTTTGTTATAATACCACCAGTTGACTGTGGAATATTTAGTAGCGAGGTAATTTCATGACTGGACTGCACAGGTGGCATCCTATCACAGTACCACTCTGGAATTCACTGAGCTTCTGAGAGCGGCCCATTCTTACAAATGTTTGAAGAAGCAGTCTGCATGTCTAGCTGCTTCATTTTATACACCTGTGGCCATAGAGGTGATTGAAACACCTGCATTTAATTATTTGGATGGGTGAGCGAATACTTTTGGCAATATAGTGTATTTCAATACACATTCCACACACAAAAACGCTATTGCAATACTAAAATATGTCACAAGAGGGAAGGAAAACCTTGAGCTATAAACCAATCCTCATTTCTAAAAAAGTGCACTTAAAGTGCATTTTGTTATGAGCAGCATAAATTCAGCCAGGCAAGTTCAAATACTTTATCTTTCTACACAGTGCATCAGTGTGGTTCAGTCTTTCTTGATAGTTGTTGGGTATAAATGAAACAACAAACTGACAATGGATGGAGGTAAGACATCTTAAATCACAAGTGGGGGGTGTTGGATTAGGGGTCCACATGTGACATGCTACATGTCAAGTTTGAGAAAGTACCTTTTAAGTACTAAACTTGTACAATATGAACAATGGCATTACGCATGCACTCGATGAGCTATGCAGTGGCTACGAATGAGTGATCCTACAACAACATAAACATACGGATGGAAATGGAGATGAGGGCATGCAGTAAATCTCTATGATACCAACATGCGTGACTCACGGGCAGAGAAATGTGGCCTTTACACTTACTGTTTTCCTGAACTCTGGCCACAAAGCCGGTCAGGGGTATCTGTGGGGTGAGCTGGGGCATGGGCGGAGGAGGTGGGGCTATAGACATTGGACACCCCGCATAAAAAAACAGAGTGACAGAGATTGAAGATACAGGAAAGACCAGAGGAAAATCAAGAACGAAAAACAGAACATAACATTAGTAGCTTCCAAAATAGCAGAAAGAGAAAAAGATTAAGAAACAATTCTAATGCATTCAGGCAGTTGAAAAAAGCTTCCTGCTGTGTGTTCTTTAAACACAACAGAAAGAAATCAGTGTGTAGGAATATAAGATGCCTTGAGTCTAGATTAAATATGCCTTCACGTCATGTCAGAATGGTCAAATTTATTAGACAAATGCACATGAATGCCACCACAATTTCTTAAAGGGGTCATGACATGAGGAATCAAATTTCCCTTGATCTTTGGACATACAAGGTGTCTTGGTATCATTAATACATGCTGCAAGCTTTATCATTTAAAATGTCCTCAATATTAATAACAAAAGCATTTATGTAATCGTTCTCTGGAAAAAAACAAATACGAAGTTCAGTCAAACAGAAGCAGAAACAGTAATTGCCTGACATAACATCACTGCAACATCCTCTTTGTTTGGGATTGATCCAAAAGAGATACAATGTTGACGATTATATTCTTAATTGGTCAGTAATTGTATAATTACACCTCATGAAACAAAACAGAAAAAACATGTCATGAACTCCTAAAAGCAGATAGGTGTTTTCTTTGAACATGGCAAAGATAATGGTAAATTGTTGTATTTGTCAATTTTGACTGGATCAATTATTTTGGATTTTATATAACTAGATTAAAAACAGCAATAAAGACTGGTATATATTTTTTTAAACTACACATTAGCCAGTTTTGAAGGTGACAGCATTGTTAAAAAAATGACATTTCCCTTCTTTTTTATGAAAAATGTATGGCATCAATAAATAATCATCAGCTTTGTTTTCATATCAAAAGAAGGCAGCGAAAATGCTGTACAACAACAATCAACCAATCAGAACATAGCAGGCATTTAATCAGTACTTAATCCAATTTTGGACTAATAAGATTTCACAGTGGGTAATGCCGTATAACATGTTTGTGATTCATTTTTGGACACATATCAGCAACTGCTACACAACTAAGGTTAAATGACACCTAAATATAAAACTGTTAATGTTGCGACAGACTTCTCTGGAAAATAATTTACATGCAAATGATGAAAATAACAGTTTAAGGTGGTTAGGGGAATATACGGTATATTTCTTCCTGACGTTTACGTCTATGCTTCAGTAACGCTTTCAGTTCAGTAACGCTCTCAGTTTGTCTGCTGCGGATATGACAATCATTCACTCTAGTGCATATGGCCATCAATGGGATTTAACAGCCTTCAGAATAAATGCGTAAATGACAGCAAATCTCCTTTCACAAACAAAACAGTTGGCCACAGCCTCGGAGGTCTCACTAATCAAAGGCGTTTTTTCTGCTTTTTATGACATTAGCATACAACTGCACGCTTGCACCCTTCACAATAGACATGATGGGCCTTAAAATAACCAACTGTTAAGCCTGTTTTTTTTTAATTTATTGGATAAAGTTTGGGTTTGTACATGATGTTTGAGTATTTGTACATTTAAGTACATCGTTCTCCAGCTCTTACTTGCATTTGTGCCCCCATTAACATTTGTCTGCTGCAAGGAGAACTGCGAAGAGACGGATGGTGCTCGGCGATACGTGCCCGTGGCGGAAACCATGGAGATGGAGGAGGAGGTGGTGGAGTTGTGTCGGGAAATCTGCCGAGATATTGTGCCAAACTGCGACATGGGGATAGGCCCCAGACCTGGCCCGGGGGCCACAGCTGTTAGTACCAAGAGAATAAAAGACAAATCCAGAGGTGGACAGTGAATTTCACCCTTAAACAAAAAGATGCACTTGCTGGTGACATCTAATATGTGGGTCATGTCATGGACCATATTTCACCTAAAAAAAATTTATAACAACAACACTGAATTATATTTTACCTTTAAAAGTATCTGCTCGGACTAAACAAAACACAATACTGCAATACAGTAAAATAAAAAGTTTACCACATTACAGTAATAAGTTATGATAAATAATAAGGGTGAAATATGACCCAAACATGTTTTTGTGAGATCCCCTCAGGAAGATAACGCTAAGAAATCCAACATTAGAGGAAACTTTAAGTTAAAGCAAAGCAGCCAATAACAATGAAACCATAATCATGTAGTGCAGTTCAATATCATCTGAATTTTACTTTGCTAATCATGATGAATTATGCTGGAAAACTCATAATTTCATCCAGGACACTACAAGACATCCTGCATTAGTACACACCAAAGAACACATATTGTCTCACAGACAATAAGATCTAACATAAATGTAAAACAGCTGAATAATGACTACGAACGGCCACGTTCTGATGATGTTTTTCCTGAGTTGTAGATGTAATATAGTCCTGTGTTTGTTTACCCTGCCAGGGCAGATGGGATTTCCCCCACAGGGGCATTTCCTATTGACACTGGCAGATAACAGGGAATCCTAGAGACTACATGGTCTCCCAGATAGTGATGGTCTGAACACACACATACCACTGTGGCTTTAAAACCTCTACCATTGTCATTTAAGCATAAACGCCACCGTCTCATAATGGATCTGACAAAAGATTCAAATCACAACTGTAGTGAAGACATCTCTGATATCTTCAAAGTGCATTATACAACCAAATAACTAGATTTTTACAGTTTTTGAAGACAATATATGCAGTGTTTATTCAAGAAAAGCTTTATAGGTCCTAGAGTTCTGTGAATGTTTGCCAGAAAATTTCTTTGTGTTTGCCAAGTAGATCTGCTTAGTTTATTTCTTTACAAGATGTTTTTTAGAATATACCAAGTGATTTTAAAGAGCCTGACCCTCGCCATATGAATAATGAGAAATACACTTGTGCAGTTCAGAGACTTCTACAAAAGTACATTAATATCAATCTTAAAGAAGAGCAAAACCACCACAAAAAAGTAAGAAATAATTAGCACCACCCCATAATTGACCCATTCTGAAGCACCATAGACAGACAGAGGGATGCAAACATTGTTGCTGTCCGGTCTGATGTAGGTGCCGATGCGATTGGGGGGGAAGTGCTTACTCATAACGGCAGCTGGCATTGGTGGGCCCTGGCCAGGGAAAGGGGGTGGAGGAGGAGGGGCTGGGAGAGCCTCACATGACATGGGTGTGACTGTGGGTCAGAACCATTATATAAGAGAAAACACCTTGAGCTGATACATTCATTATTATTACTCACAAACGCACATGCAAATACCTTAACTCTGTTTCAAACCCCAGTGAGCTGCCTTTCTGTCTACATAAACTGCTAACTTCTAAGACAGAATACTTTACATGGGCAGAAACCCTGTACCTTTCAAAAATAGTGCACAGGGCATGTGACTCACAATCGATTCCTAAGTTTTGATACAAATTTCATATGAAAGATATGTGCAATGCTCCCTAATGTAGCTGCCTACATTATGTCTGAAAATGCTGCATAGGTAGGCAACTCACTAGTGTTTTGAATAGAGCTCTAGAGATGCCCAACATTTATAACATTAATACTTCTATTAGAGAACAAACACAGGCAATGGTTCTGATGCATTCTGTTGCCATGACGACTGTAAAGATACAGGAACTCTATTCCTCTTGGCTTCAGCATTTAGCTCAGAGGATAACAGAACAGAGACCTCTTTTCTCCACAGGCAGACCAACCTCGACTGATTTTCCCATCCCACCTGTCTTTCACTGTGTAGTGGCCTACTTTAAATGCACAATGTAAGATTTTTGTATTAAAGTATTCAAAAACCACTTGCACAGACATCCAGAAAAATATTGCAATTTTAAATAGTATCCCGTCCCTTGTCACTTGTTGCCTGTCGATTAACATCCGCAATATCCAAGGTTTCCTCTTGTAGTGCCATAGAAACACACTATTGTGGCTTTAAAAACCTTCAGCTGGTAAAATTAGGACAAGGAAGCTACAGGTGCAGTAAATTGGTGAACTAATCCTGCTCCATTTATCACTTTTGAGAGAGAGCAGGATATGCTGCAGTGAACATTACTCCATGAAAGACAGTTAAACAAGCACACATGGAGAACCCCACAGTTGCATCCAACATTATTTATTCGAGCCATTAAGCCTGTATACGTGTGCTGCAGCTCACCTGAGACTAAATTGGGAATGGAGGGAGTTGGAACAGCGATGGGCATTCCGATGCTGCTGCCACCGCTGTTCTCACGACTGCTGCTACCACCACTGCTGCCACTACAAAGAGAGACAGAGCAAGAGACAAAGAGTCAGACCCATGTTTGGGATAAATAACTTTCATATTGAGCATCACAATGCCACAATGTCAGTTGTCGACACCATACAGTAAAATTTCAGTAGTTTTGATGAGGATTTTTATGCCATAACTAAAGAAATATGCTATTAAATCAACTACTTTTAAATCTACACTATTTAAATAAAGTTTTACATAAGTTAAACCAATGGCATGTAGATATGAAGTGTTTAAGATTTTTTTTAAACAGTAATCCCGATAAGTTAACAGAATGACTTCACAGGGAAAAACAAATGTGCTGTTCACACAATGTCAGTCGTTTTTTTACCTGTATCATTCTCACACATTAGCACCAAAATACCAGTAAACTCAGTGTTGTCTAACTGTAATTAAGTTCTAAATGGCTGTGCCACTGCCTGCGTTATGTTTCAAAACATCATGTGTTTGACTTTATATGCAAATGTATATGGTCTGTATTTTTGTTGATGTTTTCATTTATGGCAAACATTTACATTCTACATTCATGCAGTTGAATGTAAACCAAGACACTACTGTACTATGTACTGCACAAACATCAAAGTCTGTTTTCCCATGTTTCCCCTTAGTTTAGCGCAACCCATAGCACCTGCTATAGACACAAAACAGTACAGAATAAGAAAAAAAATTAAGTAATAAAACACTGAATTACTGCAAATTATTCTGAAGATGTACATTGACAGTAGGCTACTAACTATAAAATAACTTTCATGCAAATAATTAAAACTGAAAAATTAAATTGAGGAAAACAGGAGAGATATGTGCAGATGACTTGATAACCAGTTGACTACCCTATCATGACCCATCTCTTAAATTTTAAGGTAAAGGATGGAAAATAAAAGCAGAGAATCCATATTGTGCTATCTCATTATGCATTAGGAGCCCAGAGCTTTGGTCAGTTTAGATGAAGGCAGCACAAATGGAGCTGAATAAGCAGTAAGCATTTCTAAAGTTCAGATAATGGTTCATACAAGACTTTGAGTAAAAACAATTGTGATCCCTGTTCTCTAATGTAAGAAATAGTGTTTTGTAGAAGTTTTATTGATCCAAATGAATGAATGAACCTGCCAGTAGGAGACCTAAGCAGAAACAACATGCAACAGTACTGCTCAAAAAAATTTTGTTTCAGAAAAACCTTTTTTGTTTCATCAGATGGATTTGGTGGACCTCCCTCACAAGCGTTGGCATGTGGCAGCACCACAGTGTACATAAAACAAATGTTTATTAGCATTAGCTAACAAGGCAAATTCATTCAGTCATTCCCAGCATGTACTATGGCTGCCCTGATTGTGTAATTGGCCTGTTTTATAGTTTTAGAAATGCTGTGAGCATGGGATGAGTGGGTTATTCGCCCTGGTCCGAAGAGCGATTGAGGTGGGGATGGGGGACGATGACTTTATTTACAGATGTAAGACGTGGGTGTAAAAAAAAAATCTATTGCACACTAGAGGAACATCCATAACCCCCAGACAGGCCTGACATTTAGACATTAGCACTATGAAGAAAATGAGTAAGAATGTTAGATTCTTCAGAGGTGGTCGAACACACTGACGTTTACACAAAACTTACTGCGATGATTCAATGTTATTTTTCCCCAGAGCATGTTCATTTTATTTTGGCACACAATGAGAAAAGCCTTTGGGTGATTTATCCAGAAATTATATAATATTTTGTTAGTTTAGCTGTTGATATTCACTTAAAGTTATTTACTTTTCAATCTACTATTTTACATTTTGTCTGATCTCCTTTTGTGTGATCAGACCATTATAGTCACATGCTCACATGGTAAGTTGACCTGGATACACACTGAAAAGGTCATTTCTATTGGAAAAGAAATGTCTTTATGATAGGGGACTGCAACAGTGTATCACCTGTGGGTTCTGGGTCTCTGGTTGAGGGACACAGTACGTCCTGGGCTGTGCTGGCTGCCCAGGCGAGCTGGACTTGTCATATAATCATTGGGTACTGTGGGAGGTTTCACTGGCTCGAGAGTTTTATAGGAAGTGTTACGCCTGTCACAGAGTAAACACACAAACACACATTTATTGGAACTTCTTGAATTCCATATTGATAAGCCATGTTGCAACATTACTTGGCAACCTTAAACAGCCTAGCACAGAATTTTGTATTTTATACTAACACTAAAAGTAACTATTGTTTATCATATTGCTAAAACAGATAATTTCACTTAATTCTGATTGGCTGCCATTACTGTCCAATAGTAGAATAGTCCAAAACATGTATTATGCCTTGGCCAAATGTATGTACTAATGTGCTATTGGACAATAATGCTATTAATGCACTTAACTGTTATTGAATTTATATTACTTGCAATTTTATTTTATTTTAACTGATGTTTAAATGTAACTTTGAAATTAGTGCCTTTTATTGCTATTATCAAAACAGCAGCAACAGCAGTAAGTCACTCAAGGCTGTGCTTATAGTTTCATTAGTGTTATAAGATCACTCAGATTCACTCTAGCTGTTATCTCCAATAATAAACAGTATGACGAAAACATTTGTTTTCTGGAACATCTTACCCCAGAGTGCCTCGTCCTGCCAGGGGTGGACTGGGAGGCTTCTGTGTGGGTGGATTTGTCCTGGAGAGAGTTCCTCCTCTGATGGACTGATTGTTGCCGTGTTGCTGATTGAACAAGAAAAACATCTGTTTAAGTATTTGACAAAGACTACAGTACAAGATGACTTTGAGACAAACTAAGCTTCAAAGCATTCAGTTTACACAGCTATTTCAAAGCCCTTTTACATCTTCATATTTTATCTACTTTGCAGGATAGCCTATATATTGACATATATAATGATTTAATGATCTAAATGGGCAGATACACAAAAAATGACTTTAACCATTAAGTCAACAGGGAAATAAATGCTGGCAACCATATAAAAATGTAATTTGTCTGGAAAGCCCAAATAACTAAATTACATACAATTACATACCTGTGTGTCAATTACATATGCACTTGATTTACTGTTAACATTAAATAATCATTTAATAATAGAATAGTAAAATACTAATAAAATTAATATAATAAAATCTAATACAGATCACTTTGCAAGGGGAGTGAAGCTTCAAACTACAAACACACATGAATAGTTATGAGGGAGGAATAAATAAGGGAAACTGAATATTTAACAGATCACAGGGGAATCAGTCAGTCAGTCCATCAGTTCTACACTAAGGAGGGTAGGGTTATGGGACAAGTGCACTTACCTTGGCTTTAAGCCACTAGCATGAAAAAAGAGAAAAGAAAAAGAAACATGTCAAAATTTCCATGTCTAGGAGCTCTTGATGCAGAACAAAATAAAAATCTCTATACCTGCATTTCACTGAGGGGGCATAGCTCACACGCTTTTTTTTTACCAGTACAACCTTAAAACTAGACTTAAAATATAATGAAATAACATTTTCGCCTGACTTATTAAGATGAGGCTGCATGTGCAGTGACTGCACTGCTTCACACAGTGTCCCATTATTAATGTGCCATTCCTTATGAGCTATAGCGCTAAAGTAACAAAGATGAATGCTTAAACAGATGTGTAAACAGACATTATTTACAGTATAGCATGGCCTTGAGTGCCATATTGTTTTCATAAAAATATTAGAGACAACATTTATATTTAAAATTCTATTTTATTGAGCACATTTATTAGATACCTTCCTTTGACTAAATGAGACATAGTCCCAAGAAATGTAAATTGTAGTTACTTATACACGCGTTACTATATTGTGTATTTTAGCACAGATGGAACACTGTATTGACCAATCAACATAGAAATAGATTATATACTCTGGTTTTAAAAGCATATCATGTAGCTTTTCTGTAGCTCAGTGGTTAGAGCATGGCGTTAACAAAGCCAAGGTCATGGGTTCGATCCCAGAGATTGCACATACTCAGAAACAATGTATAGTATAATGTATAGTAAGTCGCTTTGGATAAAAGCCAAATGCGTAAATGTAAATATAAATCTTCATCAGTTGCTCTTCATTAGTTACTTATGTAGTAGTTTAACTAGTAACATTATCAAAAATTATGGCTTGACTGTATCTAAACTACTTCAAAATACAAGCAGCTTGTAGCCTTCCAAGCTTTGGTTGGAATATTTCAGGGTAGTTCCGAGGAGCAGATATGCAGATATACTTTGTCAGGCAAACATATATGCTTCATTCATGTGGGTCTCACTGGAGAGCTCAATCCTCCCTTAGCCAGACAGAAATACAGCTTAAATGCATCATTCTGACAGCGCTAAAATCCTCTTAATGTTCAATTAAACAGATACATGGTCATGACAAAAGAAGGAAACCAACTTTGTTCCTAATCAGCGAATGGAAGCAAATGAAATCAGAAAAAAAAAAAAAAATTTAAACCATAAGGGAACTCTGCATTCCTAGGCTCAAGTGTCAACTGGCATTAAAAATAAATCTAAAATCTAAAAAATAACACAGTACAGTACATTTGGTTAAAG
>JAZGTI010000323.1:8193-25709 GCA_036877585.1 Botia kubotai | reverse complement strand
GTCTGGTGACCCTGGGTTCTGGCTTTTGTTGAACATTATCAATGTAATGCCAAAAGTTATTTATATATATATATATATATCTCTCCGAGAGAGAGAGAGAGAGACAGAAAGAGAGAGAGACTTTGCATGTTGTGTGTAGTTCATGGTACTATTGCAAATCCCTTACACCCCTGTCCCATAAGATGTTATCTTTTATATGCCATCTCTAAGCTAGAACGCATATCTTGCTTAATAATTTTGTGGTTTTATAGGTTTAGTCAACCCTTTATTCATAAACATACTATAAACCTAGTATACCTAATTAGTCTTATACATCTCACACATATTATTTGCAATAATACCATTAACGTGTCTGATGTTCTCGGTGAGGCACACATTTTATTGAGACCTTTACTGATTGACAGTTGGGTCACTTTAGCCCTAATCCCCTGTAATCGCTCATGTCACTCAAAATTCCACCACATTAATCAAAGATGGAGGGTGAATCTGTCACTGTTATTACATATCAGCACTGCTGCATGCTGTCAACAAACAGCTTTGAATGTGTACTATATACACATTGCCAGACTGTTTGTCTTCATAGGAAGCTTGCTTTTTACTGGTGTAGATCTTTGCTTTCTTACTAAACCAGGAGCAATAACCAAAGAAGCAAATACTGGAATAATGGATTCTGACTGGTCAATCAGTTTCTGCAATCTATGACTCTGTCCCAACTGATGCACTTAATATATACTTGTTGTCTTGCAATGGCCATCATATTTACCAAAATAGTTTCTTATCTGTCAATTTCGGTTTTAGACGCATACACAACAAGCGCCCTCTTTATGGCCGATATGCTTAGGAATTTGGTCATTTAACTATCATAGTGTAACAGACAGGGATGTCTTGTAACTTGTAGCTTGTAGCTTTCCTGTAGCTGCAAGCTCCTGTGCATCAACTGGATTAGCATGGTGCTGGCAATGCAAGGGTCGTGAGTTTGATTCTCAGTGAACGTACATTCACATATTGTATGGTTTTTACATACAAGTAGGGTAAATGGTCAAACATAGAGTTTAGTCATTATACAAAAATATTTAACTACAGAATGCCGCAATTATCTATATTTTCAGATAAATTTGTCACATCAATTTTAAAAGTATTTCTATTTATTGCCATATATTTATTTGATAAATGTAATAAAAGCAGCCTAACGTACAGTCAGCTGCTTTGCATAGGGGGTTGTTTTGTGATGATCAACAGCTGACTGCAGATTCTGTCTAATTGCTCCTGATAAATATAATGCCGCTGCACTAATTCAATAAACATAACAGCCCTTAATTGAGTGATGGATGAGAAAGAACAGACTGTTTAAATAGTTCTGACTGGACCAAGCGTCTGGTTTTATTATAGATGCCTCTCTGTGCTCTCAAACATGTGAACAACACAGCATTTGTGATGACAGGAATTCCAATGGGAATTTAAATTAATTTAACAATCCCCGGCTACTGACAAAAGATGCGCAAAATGTACATCTGTACTACATATCTTAAACCTTATACTATATTTAGTTGTTTTAAAACAAAAAATGTTTTGGTATTATTTAAGAAAAATGTGTCTCAATGTGAACTAGTTTTCAGTTTTCAACCCTTATGTTTGTTTGTTTATATATATACATATATATATATATATAAAATATAACAAATACTCAGAATAGAACAGACCATATAAACACTAACATTCTATAAATATTAAAAGATAACCGTTCTCTGCGCTGTTCAATGAACTACAGTCAGATGGCAGAAGTGACAGAAGCTGGAGAGTAATTTACCTTCACTCCATGGCCCACATCATCCAGTACTGTGTAGTCGATAGGTTTCCTGATGTACCTCACCGGCCGCTCCATATTTGCAGGAGCGATGATCTTATGAGTTCTTAATGTGTTCTTATTCGTTGTTAGGATTCCAATCTCTCTCCGGGCAACTTTCTCCTTATGGATGTCCACCGTCTAATGAAGGAGACACGAACCAAGAGACAGTTAGGCTATGAGTTTATTACAAGCTTGTCAATGTAACTATTGTCCACTTAATTAAACCATAACAGTGTCATTTACTTTTAATATCTTAATCCGTTTTCTCCATTTACTTTCTTCATCTAACATGTGATTTTATCAGCACAATACTGCTTGAAGGAAAAAATTACTGTCTTCATAATATTTAATCAAGGTATAATAACTATGTGAGTGATAATAACTAGCTTAGCCTCTGAAACAAATTCCCTACTTGACTGACATCACCAAGCTTATTTTTATACCCCTGCTCTCCAACCACTTGTCATACTGAGCCCACTTTTTTGTTAACCACAGGGTCTGAAGGCAATGAATCTTATGAAGAAGTGATAACTTTAGACATCAGAAGCACCATTAAAAGAGGAATACAGCCAGAAAAAAAAAATCAAATACTGACCCTGTCATCATTTATTCTGTAAAGCTAATCTGTCACTTCTGACACAGAGCATTAGTTGATATTATCATATACAGCTCGCAGCATATAAAAAACACATTGACTTATTATTATTTAACAGCATAATGTTAAAAGATGATGAAAAGCATGATGAAAGCAGAAAATAAACTGAACTATTACTGAATTTGTTGGTTTGTGCCAAGTGGCAATGCATTTATTAGAAAGAATGGCAGTACTTCTTTAAAACGTTAACAAGTCCACTTATAATGTTAGTCAAAAATGTGTTTTTTTGTACCACATTTTTAAAATTATACTTACAGCAGCAGTTTTTGCTACTGTACCTTTAAGACTATATGTGAATCACATCCCATCCCAAATTTAACTTCTGTG
Source organism: Botia kubotai (assembly GCA_036877585.1). Classification (NCBI taxonomy): domain Eukaryota; kingdom Metazoa; phylum Chordata; class Actinopteri; order Cypriniformes; family Botiidae; genus Botia; species Botia kubotai. The sequence continues at coordinate 22,881 of JAZGTI010000323.1, read as the reverse complement.
TAGCAACGCAGTTTACACTGTTGTTCATCAGGACAGCACAATGTTAATTACTGCAGGTTTAATCTGATAAGACTGCATAGCACTGAAGTTTCAGCTCCACATAAAGGTTTAACTTTACTGATTTATCCATTAAACTTCACGGTTAACAAATTTGCCATCACACACAACATACAACAACAAATAAAATGTTTTTTTCAAATGTTTTTTAAACCTCTCTCTCCATCCTGCAGTGCTGTCAGAGAAAAACTGGCACAGAAAAGATTTAAAGCAGAAGCAACAGGCCTCCTATTGCAGATGAAAGAACCGCAGTGTTTGCCATGGATACCAATAGAGGATTCCATTAATTTCTCTAAGATGTGGAGTCAGAGCATCACATCGCCTATTCAACCTCAGGAAGAAAGAGCCTTGTGCTCTGCGTTCATCTAAACCAATTTAACTTTTTATGGTCATTACAAAAACTGGGCATTATGGGGGATCAGAAGTGTTGTCACTAATAGTGTAGCAACAGATACTTAACCCCTATTTCCATGTTAAATACTGTATAAAGAATTTACTCCACCCAAAGAAAACACTTGGCCTTATTAACTCTGTGTAAAATCACCCTAAATGTGAAAACATGATTTATAATGTTTGTACACAGTAAAAAATGTTAATACCGACATACTAGTGCATGAATACAAGAAAAGTTTGTATGCATGCTTCTGAAGTGATAAAAATATGTATAATAACTTTTTTGCTAACATAGAGAGGTTCATGCTAGTATTTGAATGCAGAATGCAGATTATTGCCTTAAAGTCTGGTGCATAATGTTTCTTTTGTCAAAGTAGACAGGACTAACATAGAGAACGATTAGTTTTTTCTGTGGTAAATAGAGGCAGACACGATTTTAGACTAGTACTTCTTTTGAAGCTTTCACTGTAGTATACTTTTAGTTTGTTTATGAAACTTTATTTCCTGTTGAAGTAATAACGTCATAAAGTCACACAGCGGAAAGCAAAAACAAATGGAAGAATCAAACTGCCATATTTCATCAGCATTTTCCTAGTGTACAATGTATTACAGACCAAGACCAGGATAGTGTTAGTCAGCGCAATTGATACTGATAACTTGATGTGAAGTTTATAAACCAACATTTCAAGGCTTGAGACGTTCTGGAAAGCTTTTTTGGCAATAAAACCAGACTCGTCATTGTTTACAGAGGACAGATTTGTTTGTTTTTACTTCTAAACAGGGATGGACAGAAGAGAGATCTGGAGAAGTGCTGTTGATGGATGTTGAAGGTGCGATTGTGTAAAGCAGCAACAGTGCTTTAACATCAGCAGCACAGCTGGTGTTGGGGGAAGTGGGAGGGCAACAGTGACTGACTTCATCTCCTTCCTGTAAGCAGAAAAATAGACTTGAAACTTGGTGATGCATATTACCAATTGCGTGTGTTTAACTTCACAAAGGTTTGCACAAACCAATGACATGTGGTATTGTATTCATGCAAGCATTGAGAGCTTTCTCCTGATCTTTAGGGGTTAGTGTAGAGTGGAATTCCTGTCGAGTTTCCAATTGGGTGGAGGGAATATTACAACATTGTGTGCTGAAAGCCCGCCCTGTTGCCAGAACAGTTCACATGTGCACATTTGCCTGCGCACAGCAGCTGAATTTAACTTAATTTGTTTACTTAATGTTCAAACAAAATTTATTTTGTTTGAGTAGCTTATATAAATTGTCACATTCAACAGAACTTTTTTATACGAATGGTTTTACAAATGATTTGAACAGAAACTTGTTCCCCTTTGTTTTTTGTAGCAGTTTGGAAACGTTTTTCTAAAGAGAACTTTGCAATAACTTTTTAGAATTTGCACCAAGCCAACCAGTAAAGATTTGGTTGTTAGGATCATCTATTTTCAAAGATACCGGTTTGTTGGTTTGCATGCATGTTTTTTTAGAAAAGCAAATTGTGGAAAACTGACAAGTTGTAGTTGACAGTTCCCATTTACATGAAAAGACACAACTCATAGTTGTTGAAACTTAGGTAGAACTCTCAGCATCTTGTGCTGCTTTGACCAACAAAGAAGAAAATTACATAAAGGAAGTTTTACGATTTATTATTTTGCAAAGAACATTTCTGTGATACTTACGCATGTCCACATCACATATGCCATCTGCACTGTCAAACAACTCAATACATCTATATACATTGCAACACGCGAGGGTCAACGCTGTTGTTTAACATAAAAAGCATGTAAAAGCATTTGAAATGGCCTTTGTGTAACTTGCTCACATTCTGAAACAGAGAAGCACTAGTCACTAATTGAAAAATGACAAAACATTATTATAAAAGTGGGAAGTGGATTTGTTTTAGCATTTCTGAAATCCACATCCCTTTTGACATATTTACACTATCTACACCTTTAGGAACAACATATTCAAATGTGAGTGGATTTCAAGGACTGGGTCTCTGATTTTATGAACATAATTCATTCACAGATTATGCACACTGTAGTTTTAGTGCAATAGATATACTTAGATATATTATATCTAAGTATTTTTGTTCCTACAGTTTTCCTGTAGCTCAGTGGTTAGAGCATGGTGTTAACAACACCAAGGTCATGGGTTTGATCCCAGGGATTGCACATACTTAGAAACAATGTATAGTAAAAATGCAATGTAAGTCGCTTTGGATAAAAAGCGTCTGCCAAATGCGTAAATGTAATGTAAATGTAATATATATAGTTTTCTTATTTTATCCTTTAACTGGAAACAAGATTATTGTAATAATATTGTAATAAAGTACTTTAAACTGAAAAAAACTGAATAAAAAAAAATTGAGAGCAAAGGAGAGAGAGGCTGCTTTAATACAGGTCAGAAAACCAGTTTCACTTCAGCATCTGACAGGAAAAAAGTCGTTTCAGCAGTTTAGTGAAGCGACCCCGGGGGTGGCATCCGGAAAAGCCAGCTATGCACAAACAGACGCGTTGTGCATATCTTTAGGCGAGGGCTGAGCAACAGCAGTCTGCAGTGAACACATTATTGCGGTTACTCTGTAAGTCAACAGGACTGTCATGCCAGCATTAAATAATACAGGGAAACCAAACGATTTTATTTAAATGAGAAACGAGACTACACCCAATTGCTTGGGTAGCTAGCCAAGTTTTGCCAATCTAACTCTGAGTTAATAACTCATAAACCACCATACATAGTTCATAACTCATAACATAACATAGTTCATTCATTTGTTCATAACTGATACAAATGGTTAAAGAAAACAAAGGAAACAAAGCAGGCAGAGCAGCAACTGTCACATATGTGAGCTAAATAAAAACAGTTAGTCATTAAAAGCAAGATTACCATAGGGTTAGTTTGAACAATAACAACATTACAAGCACAGCTGAAGAGTGAGGACAGACACTCCTCTTCACAACTTCTTATATTGTAGTACTAAGCAACATAAGTACATCAGTAGCAAAACCAAAATTACAAAAACGGTAATATACAAATGGCAGGTTCCAGTTTTGACACAATTCAGTACGTGGTTCAATAATATGCTTATGTTTCTACCTTTCTAGCATGTTAGTAACCTGTAACCTAATTATAGCCTGTAACCTAATTATGACCTAGGCCAGATGGAATCTTCTGACTTCCAGAATTGTTGCCTACAAAGCAGCTTTGTAACTGACTGATTGATGCTATAGAGAAACTGTTAGGCTCTTCACACACAAAATTAGTTCAAGTTAAAATAAACAAACAGATGATGTGCATGTCAAAACCATATAATTTTATTTTGTATATAAATTGGAAAAAATTCATATGCTATATTAGAGAAAACGGAAAGATCTATTCAACATATTTTTACATTCTCGTGATGAATTTGGTGTGTATTATAATAATATATAATAATATATATTATAAAATAAATAATATAGCTTTTATAAAACTTTTCATTAATTTTTACAATGCGGTGTAAAACTCTCCATTCAGTTTTTGTGGTAAGTGAATCTGAAAATGATCCAGTGCTGTCTGTGGCCTCAGGTAGTCAGAGACATTTCTGTTCACTGCAAAGAGCACAGACTACTGCTCGACACACATGCCGGGTGTGTGTACTTGCCAAAGACAGGCACTACATTTTATGCACATATCGGCATAAAAAAATACAAACAATGAAATAACAAATGTCTGTAATATGCATAAGTCAACCCTTTAACATGCTAGGATTCCCAAACCAGCATGGTGTGGTCACAGGTGGTATTACTGCTGCTGGCTAATGAGGAAAAACTTAAAGCAGACGAAGTTTGGCCAGTTGATTAGCAAAACTCCTCTCACAATTAAAACAAGCTTTGCCAGGGAGGAAGGTCAGCTAACATCCTTCAACCAGTTTAACACTAGGTTTACCAGCAAGAAAAGGACAAATCCACTGAAGTCATATATAGAAGTACCTTGGGTGGAAGGCCTGGAAAGTGATTTAAACTGTTTATATTTAATGTAAATATTTATGCAACCATGGAAGTATGCTTAAAGTAATTTCAGTTTTTATTAGGGTAAAAAACTGATTTTGACTACTTAAGCAATGTCATGACATTTACATTTAGGCATTTGGCAGACGCTTTTATCCAAAGCGACTTACATTGCATTATACTACACATTGATCACTATACATTGAATATGTGCAATCCCTGGGATCGAACCCATGACCTTGGCGTTGTTAACGCCATGCTCTAACCGCTGAGCTACAGGAAAGCTGTATCATGACCTTCTCTTCAGGTGGTTCCTCTTCAGCTGAAAGTTGAGCTTACATTTGTTCAACAGAGAACTGAAAAGTACAATGCCATCTCAATGACTCTCTTTTCCACTCCGTTTACTCGAGAAGACAAATAATTTGTGCGCAAACTGAGTGGGAGGTTTCCACTTCAGAATTTAACCACTGTCATCAACAGCAAGTTGTGGGGATGTTCTGAACTCACCACAAGGATGCCAGGAAATTGTTTTTCTTTGCCAATGAACTTAATTGCTGTCTGGATCTCTATCAGTGGATCTACTGATAAACAAAGCTTGAAGACCATATGGGAAACATCCGTTGAGGTCCAATCAGCCAACTGTTAAGGACAACAGTCATGCATTAAGAAAACAAAAAACAACAGAAAAATGTAGAGTGGGGTTTGTTTTTTTACAAGCAATTTTGGAGGACTATGGAGGACCACCTAAAACACTACCAGCCTCCACTGGTGATCCTGTCTGAGCCATTAGTGACCCAAACTGAAGTGGCCTTGCTGACATCAACAGAAAGGAAAGTGATTTCCTTGAAAGTTAAAGGAAAGGTGGAGTCCGTTAGTACATGTGCAATGAAAGATTAGGAAGACAAATATCTTCATAGGAAAAAAGTACACTGACGTATTATGCACAGAACAAACAGAAAATTGTGACTCCTACAAAAAGTAAAAAGTCTTCATGTATTTGGAGTGCAATAGTTAAATGAGAGACTGTAGTCACTGAAGGGTTACCCATGGAATCATTTAAAGGGTGCAGCTTTGAAACTTCAATCAGAGCTTCCTTCATATAGCCAACTCTGTGATTTAGAGATCCTCACAGCTCTGAAGAGGGAAAACAGTAAAACAAGAGAGACTTCCCTCATGTTGCCAAGTCTTCAGCTGACCAGACAAAGCGTTGACTGTTTACAGGCTTTTAGCAGCCACTTCATGCACTGGTCTAGGTAGCAGCACCTCAGCCTCCCACATTAAGGATTAGTGTGGGCTCCAACAGAACAGATAGAAATAGAGAGTCAACATATTCAGTGTGGAGTTGTCATGAAAACATGCAGGATAAACTGCATTACTCTGCTGTACTGATGTTCAAATCTAATTTGGCCACATGCTGGGAGTACAGTCTGTCTAATAGGCAGCTGGAGGAAGACAGAACAACTGTCTGAAACGCTGTAAAGATGAGAATATCTTGTGTCAGCAAAGCCTTGGGTGTGCCGAGAGATTACAGCCACTTTATAGCCATTACTCACCTTGCTATGGAATAAGATAATCATGACTGATCAGTACTGAGGATTACAGTTCACCAAACTAGTAATGATTAACTAGTTGTTTCTCTGTTAAAAGGGGCGCTTCACAATTGTCAACTAGACAAACGAAGACCAAAATCTCTACTGTGTAAAAAGCCTTTAAGGACAGCTAGCTTTCTGCCAGCAAAATTATATTTTTTAAACCGGCAAGTCTGTGCACTGTGACTAGTCGACTTATTGGTTTAAATAAAAACACCCTACAGTTAGACTTGTTTTGGGTTCACTTGACCCTATTTGGGTGTGTTTTTTAAGATAAGACATGTTCCTGCATTTTCAGAACACCTAGACAAAACACATCTCAAAATGTGCTTTTGAGGGTTATTCTAAAGACGTAACGTTTTAAACGTTAGGATGTATGTTATGTTACAGAGAGAAAGAGAGAAGCTAGTCAGGCTCAATCTACTAGATGTTTGTTGGATTGTGGTGAGAAAGACTAATACATTAATAAGGCTGCAACTATCAATTATTAATTTCCATTGATTCCATTGATTAGCCAGCTTGAATATCTGTATGAGGGTCGAAGAGAATTTTTTTAAAAATGTGTCCAGTTAAATGTTTTTTTCTGAAGAAAAAATAATGGCTATCATACATTTTTACCACTATTTACAGAAGATACCCACTAAAATGTCATTCAGTGTAACAGTTTATATGCCCCAAAAAAATCTTGTCAGGCATATTCAGAACGATCATTTGATGACATTAAAATACTCACAGGGATCACAGTGCAACCCTGAAATACTAATTAATTCAATATCTTTTAAACAACTAGGCTTAACCTATTTTCCAAAAAGAGGTTTTGTAAGAAAGTGAAATAAATTTAATATAAATCACATTCTATTATATATTTTAATAAACACAGGTGAGAATAAGCATATTGGTTAATTTTTACATAAACATATGTTATACTCAATTACCGTGGTTTGTTATTCTAAATGATGTTTTGTCAATAAGGAAGAGTTTGTATTGGTATAGTCATTGTTCCCATTACTACGATGTTATTTGAAACATTAAAGACACTTTACTTGGATAGAATATGTTTTCTATTTATATAAAAGCGTACTATATAAAAGTATTTTTGTAAATTTAATTTGATGCAGACACAAAACGGGGATGTTATTCTTTGACTCATTTAGCTGTTGTGAACACCTAATAATTGGTTACCACCATAGCAAAACAATTCTGCCAGAGACAATAATATTCTCCAATTACTACGTCAATAAACAGGCATTTAAAAAAAATAGGCACCATAAAAATTTATGTGAAAGTATTGAAAGACATACACTGTCTCATAAACTGCAGTGTTATCAACATAATGGCCCCGTTATTCTCATCTCCATGTTTGGAGGGAAGAATAAATCACCATAAATAGTGTCTGTGCGTGAAGCCTGACAGACAGTGTGGGATATGAGAAGTGGCCTCTGTTGACCCTTTAAAGGGCCTGTGTTTTACATAGAGCGCTGTGATTTTAACACACAGCAATGAATCGAGACAAGACCAGAAAATACCCTCCAATGTCTCATCAACATCTGCATGAAGATCTGCCCACAGAACCTTAATGATGTGATTGGCAGATACAGTCTAGTAATTGCTGGGTCAGTTTTTGCAAGGGGGCATGTTTGCGTTGTGATGGTGTGATAGAACTAATGTTTGTCTAATAATCTAACAGTGAGGTGTTTTAGAGAGAGCTGAGGGTCTTGTTGACACTGTCATGGAGACCTTAACATTCCCACAGTCCTGAGTGATAGGAAAGCCCAAAAAAAACATAGCAGCAAACATTAAACTGAGTAAATGTTTAGTAATTTTTGTTTAGGATTGAAGACAAAAGTGTGAGTTACAAAACAAAGAATACACTTTGTTCCAAACCCTAGCAAGCTTCCTACCTTCCTACCTGTAACATGTTACACAATTTAACACAAAGACTGTTCCAAAATGTGCTGCCTTCTAAGATGTATACCTTGTTTTAGCCTAAAGCCAAGGCAGTATGGATCCTTCACAGTTAAGAGAATCCCTGAATGCACATAGGTAAACAGACCTGAACACTTAAACATTTTAATATAATATAATATAATATAATATATATACAAATGATCAGCAATCATTTGATCATTTGAAAACAATGATCAGCTCAATTTCTCTATGGTAATGGTTATATAAGAATATTCATTTCAAGTAAGGGTGGGGAGTATGACCAAACGTTTATCACAGTCATATTTCAGTGTATCACTGTAAAAATATAGAAATCACAATAAATAGGTTAGTTGGATTAGTAAATTTAATTACACTGATGGTTGTCAATTACTAATAACGTCTGGGGGGCATCTAGGTGGTTTGATCAAAGTTTTTTGTGGTGGTTTGACTTTAACAGCTGACAGCACTATATGGAGCTGGAATGAGGTTTAAACAAGCACTCTATACAAGTATTTTTCATCTCATGATGACAAGTTACATATAAAGACGTCACACAAAAAAGAGAAAAACAGAAAACAAGACAGATATTAATTCACATGTGTGTTTGTTATTTCTGTGCCCCAGAGAGTACAGTCCCATATGTATAATTTTAAAATGTGCTGTGGTGTAACATACTGCCAGATTCAATTTGGCTTTCAAGCCACACAGAAAGAGACGTGCTGGATACGTTCCTGCATTCATATTTACACAAAGAGCTACTTACACAGGCACATTATGTATTTATTTTGTCACAAACAGCCGAGTAGTCACAGAACTACCACAATAAAATTGTACAGTTCATAAATGCAGAGTAATATTAACATATATATCATATGTCATCACATATATCACAATTATTTTATGTGCAGAGCCATGGTAAAAGTGGTAAAACCTTTTAAAGCAACTGCAAGTAAAGAATAAATAAAAAAATGTTTAATGACATATTAGTGAGCTTTAGAAGTGAAAATATGGTTTTGGTTTATTTGTATTTTATATAGTCTAATTTGCTGACATTTAATCACAGTACAGACTATATGGGACAAGCATTTTTGGTTAATGTTTATAATAGTTATTTGTATAAATTACCATTGAGAGATTATGTAAAATTAAAATTACTGGTAAATCTGTCCTGCTAATTTACCAGAAAGATAAATTGTAACATTACCAGTAATACAACAGTAAGGTGCTATGTGTAACAGGATTAACAGTAAACTCTTTACATAAGCATCTGCTTTTAGCCAATCAGAACAAGAATAAGTTGTTAAATCAAAAACAACTGCATAAATGTAAACGTTTAAAACAAAAATACAGACATGCGTTTGGAAACAAGGCAAACCCCGTCATGTTTCAAACACTGTCTGGCGCTTATTCGCGGTTAATGACATCACAGAGTTTACTGGTATATTTTGTTATTGATGTGTGATTGGAATGCTACTGTTAAAAAGACAGAACACCATTACTTGTATAAAAAGCACTTTTACCGGAAAAATCATTCTGGTAATTTGCTGGTAAATTACCAAGATTACTGTGTGAAAGGGGCTAATATTTTGCATAAGAAAGAAAAAATAAGTAAAATGAAATAAAATTAATATTTTATTATGGTTTGTACATTTGCAATCACATAATTGTTTTAATGAGAAAGACACATTAATTAACGGAGAGTTCTAAAGAGAAAGTAATGTAAATACTTGACTGAAAATGGAAAAGAAATGAGTCTAAGAAAGACATAAAAAAACGCATGTGTCTGACCTGAGATATGTGATTAATGGATGACTCCATCCTGCGCAGCTGTGAGGCCTGGATATCCAGCAACTGCAGAACATTGTTGGCTAAGGCATTGATCTGATAGGCCACACTCGCCAGGGACTGGGTGGTGTACGCCTTTGTCTCTTCCAAGGCTTTCCTTTTATCCTGTGCCTATAGGTCAAGGTGAAAGAAAAAAGAACACTTTAAATCTACATTATCATGATAACAGCACACAGTTTAAGCCCCAGACGGCACACCCAAAGAGTACCTACAATGTTCCTATAGCTCAATAGGTAGAGCTTTGCGTTAGCAGAGCAAAAGCTTTGGGTTTAATTCCCAGGGAAAACACACCTATATAAAATGTATAGCTTGAATTTACTAAGTCACTTTGGATAAAAGCATCTGCCAATACATAAATGTAAATGTACCTTTGGACCAGAAATGGCAAGAGATGGTTGAAATCAGGCAAGTCTAGTCTTATTGTTTGGTTGGTGCTCAATTTGCACAAGAATGGAACTGTTTTTTTATTAGGCCACCAGACAACACTATTGTGTTTAAGGGCTGTGCCACAAGAAACTGACATCAACAAACTAGCGGCAACAAAAACTGACGGTGATGTTGCCTCATGTTATCTGCATCTAGGGCAAAAAGTGCTTGTGCTTGAACACTGCAAAGAGTACAGCCAATGACCAACTAGCAAAATTTATTTTGTGCCTGTGTGTAACCCTCACACACCAGCATGTGGCAGTTGTCTGTATTCGCCATCCAAAAGGGAAACCAAAAGAGTTAGGAGTGTGGACATACAAACCAAAAACAAAGCAGCACTTGCTTAACATTTTCACACCAATCCTGCGCACCATAGATGAATTCCTATAGCTTCTTTAACTAAAGGGTCTTCTGTTTGTGCCCTCCTGTACACTTTGTGAAGAGGGCACAAAGTTACTTTTTTGGTACCCAGGAATGCACAAGAAAAGTTGCTTAAGTTACTTTTCTTGTGCATTGGTTGCTGCATTAAAGACTCATTTGTCTCACTGATCCGATAGCAATTCAACCTACTTAGTTGGCCGAAATGTAGTGTACAGGGCTCAACTACTGCCAACAGTGCAAAACACACCACAAAATCTTATGCTCAAAAATGCCCAAACATTGACCGATGGACAACTGTCGGCATGGTGTGTCATGGCCTGAAAAGGTCAGTGCTCGCTAGCCCGACGTCCCGGGCTATTGTGTCATCCAGTCGGGCTACCAAAATGTATTTATGTCCTGCCCGTCAGGCTATCTTATAAGGAGGAAAAATATATTGCAATGCTTTTGCATTCTCTTACAAATTTGGTCGGGTAATTATGTTGTATGTAATTTTCAGGCATTGGGGAGCCACTATCAATATGCGGGGTATTGAAATTGTGTTTGAATGCGTAATCGCGCTGTGAACTGTGCATCAGTGACGCTGGTCCTGTCAGTCATTACTCTCCTCACGTGACAAGTGAAATCTCCCGTAGCAAGATTAAACATGTGATAGAGAACGTGTGTGCAGTGGAGAGAAAATCGCTGATAGTTATGTGTGTGCCTGTGTGAAAATAAGAGGTGCATGAATTTACGCAGGTATTTCAGTTCTGAAGTTGAGACCGATGCACAGATGGAGAAAACTGATAAAGGGGATGCTATGCCCTATGGCATTTTCTTATCTGTGACTTCACTTGATATTTCAGATTCAGAATCTGACACAGACTGAATTATGTTCTTTATTGTTTTTACAAGTTCATAGAAATTTCAGTTCAGTTATAACCAAATTTTTGTATTAATGATTGTAATTTGATTATTTTATATGACTGTTGTTATTTGTGTTTTGAAAATGTTTTTGATTGATGTTTTGTATCCTTTACGATATTCTACATTAAAAATAATGTCTTTTTATTTGGGCTACTTAAATTTAACACAATCTGAAGAGTACCTGCCCGAAGGGCTACCAGGGATTTTGAAATTATGCGAACGTTTACACTAAAACAGTTCCACAAATATCATTACAACATTTATCGGACTACATACACCGCTTTGTTACACAGCGATCTAATATAGTGGTATCATCATTTTAAATGCATGCTTGCTTCATATGTCATGTTATTAGTCACTTCCTGTCTAAGTGAGGTTCTTGACCAACTTGTATGAATTGCTAATTTAGAGTATTGCCCATATCGTGTATGTATAACAACGCAAATGTTTATGACAATAAAATCCCCTGCACTTCTTATACACAACAGAACTGCGGAAACCACAACCATATAAAACTGAAATTCTGGTCTTAGCAGTGGTGTTTTTTCTCAGTTCTGATTCCGGCCTACCTCTGTGGTAAACCCTGATCTCAATGTGGTAAACCATTACACATGCGTGCAGCATCACTTCCTTTTCAAAAGGTTCCTTTTTAAAACTGAGCCCACCAACATGCAGGCAGATAAAACACCTGCTGGAGAACCGCAATCTGTATTTCTGCACTGCAGTTTGTTCTTCATATGGTTAGATCACTAAAATGTATAACATATAAAGGGAAACCTTCACCAAGCTTGCCAAATTGTTAAAAACGCAATAAAAATGACACCAGGGTAGAGCTGCACCAGCTGTTTATAAGGTCATACTTGAATTGAACATTAAGTTTACAAAACATAACTGTCAATGTCATTTCTAAATGTCTGTTATGCCAAGCACCTTAGGTGATGTAACCTTCCATTTTAGTTAAACTCTTCCTCCTGCCTGGCAGCTTCCTTAAATATTTAGCTTATAATCAGAGCTATGTTTACCTATGTAGGGATGCAAGCAGGTAGAGCGTAAAAAAGTAAGAGGGGGGAATACATTCAGCCAAAATCTCATATTATAAAAGACGAAGTGCTATGCACAGGCTATTTAAGACAATACTTGCTGATTAGACACCAATGCTAAGCTAAACTGCAAACTGCTTATACTCTCTGTATTTACCATTCCCACATCTAAGACCTCAAATACCCTTTATGTTGAAAATTACCCTTGTATGTTGAAAAACCTAAATTAAGTAAATAACCTAATTAAATACATAACCTAATAAATAACCTAACTAAACAACTAAATGATTGAAAAAAGCCTTGTTAGCAGAACCCTCAATGCACCTTTATCCGAAGGATGTTTCACACAGGAACAACATTTGATTGGTGTCTTCAAATCTCAAAAATTTTATTATACTGAGCTCATGTTAACATGTATATTGGTAAAATAGTGACATCTGAAAGCCTTATACCAATGCCTTACCTACAAACTTTTATTACACAAACATTACTATAAACCTATAAATCCTTTTTTAAACTGACGGCGAAATTAATTTGTTTTCCATTCTAATCAACAGCAGTGTATCTAAGCCCAAACAATATTTTAACATTCAACACTGCATCTTAGAAGTTTAAAATGAGGCATAAGGTAGATAGGCTGTTTCTGGTTCTGTGTGTGCAGGAAGGAAAAGCCCACGTTTCCTCCCATGAGAAGAATTATAGAATCAGTAAGTGCGCTCCACCCAGCACATTGGAGGGTTGCAAAGGATTACAGGAAGAAACAATAGCTCTCTTGGACACTTTTGTTAGATGCCCAGCACTTCCTTGAAAAGTCACCAAGTGTCCTGGCATGCAAAAATACTTGGAATGTCCTGCACTCCGAACATTAGTAAGCACTACATAACTCTTATAAAGATGCCCCCCCCGGGCTGTTATTCCAACAGGATGAGTTAAAGGTATATGACACATTCATGGAGTCAGTTGTTCGTAAGTTTAAACCTATTCTGTTGCTTACAAGGACTTTAGCTATAGGGTTAGTATTTACCCAAAGATAAAACTTCTGTCATCTTAATGTTGTTTCAAAACTGTTTTATTAAAAGTTAGGCAGAACACACCACTGCTCCATAAAGCACCAGGAAAGTAGCCCATACACCTCTAAGTTATCTGAAAGCATACAACTTTTTTGGTGAGAAGAACAGACCAAAACAAAGGTCATTATTCACTGACCCCTCGCTAAATATCACTGGCCCTTCTTGCATATCCAAATTAGCATCACTACACAATCACTACACACACACAATAACCAATGCCTTTTGATCTCAATTGTGGTAAATTAGTGCATCTCCGTGCAGCATTTCAACGTACTGAGACTTTTTTATGTGATGACATGAGATGACAGAATTCGCATTTCTGTATGACTAACTCTTTAAAGAGTTCAAAGTATTTGTGTGCTAGGCAATAGAACAAATGGAAGTGAATGCCAAAGAATCAGGCTTGTAATTACATGGATCTGATATTTCTTTAATCTGTTATAGCCACTGGGTAGTAGGATACTTAGTAGTCTTATCTGATCACAAGAAGGGATTGTAGTGTTCTAAAGCTATTCCCACCCAAGTGCAATTTGGTTCCCAGCACTGCCCAGATAAAGGGCCCACTGACGATCTCAACTAAGAAAAATAATGAGTATTTGTAGGGCTGGGCGATATGGCCTAAAAAAAAATCCCTGATTTTTTTACAAAAAATCAGATTTACGATTTAAATCGATTTTTCCCCCCTACTTAAAATCAATCTGCAGATGACAAAGAAATTGTTCAAAACAAGTTTTAACTTTATTTTGTTTTGAACCCCGGCTTCTCCACAGTATATATGGGCACCATATCCTTTGCGATACACATTGTGACAGCATCCGTGATCGCTTTCCACCGGGCCCCATTTTTATCATAGCGGATGCAGTTTGTGAATGTTTCTAAAACTGTAGGTTGTTTTTTGGCGGGTGTGCTTGTGCTGCCGCGATCTTTTTCATGTCGTAGGGAGCAACATTTCTCCCGCTGGGCAGCATTGTTTCTGTTTGAGGTGCTGCAGTAAATTGGTCGTACTGCTACCTTTGCTAGCAACAGACTTCAAACACACTTTGCAGCAGGGTGTTGTTTGTTG
>JAZGTI010000322.1:0-71003 GCA_036877585.1 Botia kubotai | reverse complement strand
TTTTGGATTTTAAAACATGCTGTCAGTTCACAGGTGTGTGTTGTTATTGATTTATATGAATATCTAAACTGACATTTCAAAATTGTTTACCAAAAAGAAGCTAAACAGCTTCAGGCTGCTTTAAACAATAAGATGTGACCGCCTCAGGTTTGTGTATTTGATTGGACTGTAATTAGGAAAAACACCTGATCCCGCTATGTGTCGAATGTGATTTGTGGACGAACAGCCCTGTCAGAGTTAAGTGCCGAATATAGATTTTGACAAAGTCTGAAATCACACTCATGCACTGATTTCTATATTACTTCACTATGTAGTCCACTTGAAGAGTAAATGAAAATGAATGAGTGAATTGTGACACTGGGAGACGGCGAGCCATTGAGCTGTACACTATGGTTCACTCGTCATCGCTTGATAGTTTCCTTCTGTTGATTCATTTATTAAACCTGTTAGTGGGTACACTCAGCTTATCATTTCGCAGCGTCCTGCCCATTTTTCCTCAGAAGAAAATGTGATAAAATCCACAGAATTCATCGGCTTCTAGTCATTGGTTATCAACGCTGTGAAACTAATGAGGATGATAAATCAATTTGTTGCATTGACGTAATCCTTCCGAACTGTACGTGCCACAGTCGTAATCAATCCCCAATCCGAATCTGAGAAAGGAAGGAAACTTTCCCTGGCGGCTAGTCGGGTTCACCTTGTACCGAGAGCCATTCTTCTGTAACCGCTCTCATAAACGATTTGAGGGGAGGGGCTAAAGCTCCACCTCCCAGGAAATCAATACATTGTTTTAAAAAACGATAGAAAGAGGGAGAGAGAGAGGCTGTATTTTCTGGTGTTCTGTTCAAGCAAGAGCTGCTGAAGTGTGGAGAGCATTGCAGATCGGCCGATACGTTCACACAGGAGATCTGTTTGTCATTTCTCTTTCATCGTCCACCTTCACAACTCACAGCTTGACTCCATCTTCTGCCAAAAAGGCATTTTCCTTTTTCTTGAAAGCCTGTATCTATTACTCGTTCTTCCAGCAGAAAGATAGATTCAGCCACATCAACTAAAACGTCACACCCAGCGAACCGTTTAAGGTTGAGAATGTGTCCCTAGCATTTCCATTAAGTAACAAAAACGTTAACATTGTTACTTTGAAAGTTCTAGGAACGTTCAAAGCGCCCTGTGTTACAGACGTTGTATTAACGTTAGCGTTTGGCTAAAAGAACAGAATGCAAATGTTTTAGTTGTGTAATGCTTTTAAAACATTAGAATAAACATCAGAATAACATTTTGATACGACAAATAACATTAATAATGGTTTTTAAATTTGTATATTTGTTTAATAACGTTAAGACCGCTTTTAAAGAACGTTTGCCAATGTTCTGAGAATGTTCCCTGTTAGCAGGGATACTTCCAGTCTGGTAGCTCATCAGCTGCCGCCGGTGTGTTTATTTAAATTAAAAGCTAAGGTGAAAGATACTGTTTGTGTGTGTGTATGTGTGTGTGTGTGTGTATGTGTGTGTGTTAAAACTGTGATTCTATAACAAGCCACAGATGAGTTTTATTATTTCGAGAGACCTTCAGTGAACAAGCAGTGTTTGGTAATTGAGCTGTTGTGTTGCTAATATTCACACTGGCCGGGAGAAAAACATTTCCTGTGTTTAATAAAGCAACGCGGGTGGTTAAAAGAAAACCAGAGAAACATCACTATTCATCAAGCTCAATTTCTGTGTGCTTTATTGGCACGACACACGTTCTAAATTCATATTGAAAAAGCATTCACAGAGTCCTCCGTAAGTATCGGGACAGTAATGGAGAAATTGCTGCGTTCGCTGTGGAGTCAAGAAATCTGTTATGATTAAAAGATGAATATGAGACAAATGTACAGAATGTCACATTTTTCACTGTTTATTCTCACGGTCAGCTCGCTCGTTCTCACCCAACACAAGACTCAGACTTGTGTCTTAAACTACACATTCTCTGCTTTTGTGTGAACGGATAATGCAACAGGACACACAGATGATCACTTACAAACACAACTATGAGTCGGTTGACATTAGATAGAGGAATGAAACGCTGCTGTACTTCGAAATCGGTAAAACATTTGTGCGTTGAACCTTTTGTTTCATATTCATCTTTTAATCATTAAAGATTTGTTGACTCCACAGCAAGCGGAGCAATTTCTGCATTACTGTCCCGATACTTATGAAGGGCTCTGTACTTATATAAATGTAAATGAAGCTACATAAGATACTTAAAAAATACTAGAAAAGAGAAAAAAATTAAATCGTCAAAGAGAAAAGGGGTGATGTTATGGAATGAAGAAGTTACAGATCATTGAAAAAGTAAACAAAAATACAATTATAAGGAGGACCAGTAGCAGGATTACAGTGTTTATTGTGCTGCTACTAAGATGGAGATGAATTGTTTGGCATCTCTCTCTCTCTCTCTCTCTCTCTTTTTCTCTCTCTCTCTCTCTCTAGCTGTGTTTCTCTCTGTCTCCTGATCTCCGTGTCTCCTGTTCAGTGGACAGCACACCTCACCCTTTAGATCTGCTTTGCTATTAACTATGACTCAGGCACTGCTTAGGACAGTCCCAGTGGGGCCTCGACCTTGACTTTGTGGGTCATTTCAGAGTGTGAGAGTTTAAGCTGTGTGTGTGGATCTTCCGTTGATTCCGCTAGTTTCTCTCCTGTGTGAAAGGGGACTTGTTGATGGGTTACAGGCTGTACCACAGTGACTGTCATGGCGACAGACTGTAGTCCTTCATAGGTCACAGAAAGTTGTTGTTTTGAAGGTTTAAAGAAACGTTATTCATCTCTAGCATGCGTATAATGACGATTATATTCTTTACTTGTACATTAGGTTGTAAAAACGATACGCAAATACACGTACAGTATACACTTACATAACGGAAGCCCTACGGCAAGCGTATCAAAGAGTTTAAAAGCAGCAATGTGAAACTTACATAATCAATTATTTAGTAAAAATGTTTATTATTGGAAATGTTAAGGCTAACGTCTTAATTGCCTTATGAGGCGGGACTACTTTTCTAGGTGGATGAACATCTGGTTATATGTTACATAAATCTGTCAGATCCGTTCTTGGTGTCAGCGCATGAATTACACGTATGCAAAAGTACTGGAGTAAAAGGGATATAACTGCACAAACAGGGTTGGTAAGTGATTGTATCGCACCATGCAGTCTCATGCTAACATATGTCTGAAGTATGCGTTTAAAATGTGATCGATTTCGACATTTACTCCGTGCTGTGCGTTTGCCTCATTCTAGACTTCATGCCACAGATTCTGTCAGTGGAGATGTATTTAACCCATTTCAAAGCGCAAAGTTTTTACTGGTTAATTGCACAAAGTAATACAAAAGAAAGATGTAAATGCTAAAGAACAGTAACTTTAGTAATTATGAGAGTTTGTAGAAGGTTTAGATCAGGGGTGTGAATCTGCCAGCTCTGAGTCTGTGCTGGAGTAATCTCAGTCTAAGCCTCTGGCTGAAGCTCTGGTAAGCCATCTTGTCTGTGGATAATGCAGCCGCATAATTCCGTTAAAATCATCATTTAAAGGTACAGTTCACCCAAAAATGTCTTCAGTAACTCACGCGTGTGTTGTTCCAAACCCGTAAAATTATCTTCTGTGCCATACAAAGAAATCATACAAAGATTAGTGACTTCCAGTGCACATAAAGTGACAAAAAATACCTTAAAAACTTAAAGTAAAACTTAAAGTAAAAGTGTTCATGTAGCTCAACTGGTAGAATGTTGTGTTAGCAGTGTAAAGGTTGTGGGTTCGATTCCCAAAGAACACATATACTTCATGTGTGCATCAATGAAAAGTCAGTAAGAAACTACAGGTACGTATGTGTGAAGAACTAATGACAGAATTTTCTTCTTGAGTTAAACTGTTTCTTTAGATCATTGCTTCAAAATCCAGTTTTGTGACTATTTTGTGACAGACTAAATAAGTTTGGGTGCCTCTCGACCCTGCCTGTGATTTTTGGGTTAGCTTGTTTGTTTGTCACTCGGTCCGTGTATGTGTGCGTGTTTGTTTTTTGCCTTTGTTTTGATCCTGTTGTTTAATGCGGCGGCGTGTAAACAAGCATGGCAGTCACTTGATATCAGAGTGACAGAGAGAAAGTGTGTGTGTGTGTGTGTGTGTGTGTGTGAAAAATGAGACACTGAGTCATTTCCTGGGCAGTAAGTCCTCCATGCTAAAGGTCAACGGTCACCCATCAGAGCATAATAATGAATGCAGATGAGAACATGTGGATGATAAAAGAGATGGAAAAAAAACATTAGTCTGGCCAAAACACAGAAAACAAGTGGCAGAGCAGAGGGTCACAACGGTCAAGAGCAGCACAGAGCGGAGAGAGTGACCCCTGCTGCGCAGGAGTGCTTTACCAAACCAGAAATCACACACACAGGTATGCAAACATGCTGACAAAAACACTGATTTATCTCTCTTGTACAGTATTTGCATTAGTTTTTACTCCATGTACACAAAACTCGGTATTTGATTACAGATTGTTATGAAGTACTTATTAATATATGAAAATGGGCTATACTGTGGTTTTGTGGGTTATACATACAGTTTTATATGTGTGTATATATATCTATCTATATGTTTGTATATCGATCGATCGATCGATTGATTGTTTTAACACCCAGTGAGTTATATACAATGTAACTCCGACTCTAACAGAAAACGTTCTGCATTTTTACAAATTATTAAAGTTATTTACTGTGTTTTTATAGGGTTTCTACAAATGAGGATGTCCCCAAACAAATGTTTTGCTCAGATTTGTCAGGTTTTGGGTAGTACAAATCTTTCCTCAATATATGGTTAAATAAAGCCCCTCCCCAGCCCTCCAACACACACACACACACATATATAATATATAGGGTGTTTGTCTCTTTCATCAATTCTGTCTTCATTTACTCTGCTTCGTTAAGATAATGAAAGTCTCAGTAAATGAGCTGACTGTTCACTGTTACCTCATTGAAGACAATAGAAACGCTTGCTCATAAAATCAATGTTAACCCAATTAATTCACTGTTATGAGTAGATTAATTACCAGACTAGTTTGACGCTGTTGCTTTTTGTCAATTGTTATTTATTTAGGCCTTTTTTATAATTATCTTTAAGACATTGTGTTTTTGTTCTTGAGGGAAACTGACTTTGTATAAAAATTACCGTGGAGCCGGTTGGTTTAAAGTAATTATGAAAATGGCTGAGAAATGTACAGTTAACTGTGAGAGAAGCGCAGTTCGTTTGCATATGCTGCTGATATTCATTATCTAATGCATTGAAAATTCATACTTTCTTTTAATGTGGCTGAAGTGTTGAAATGCTTTTTGGGGACGCTGCATCCTAAATGAATAGATTTGGACTATTCTGGTTCCACAGACAGTTCGTGCTTATAATCGCTTATGTAAGAGATGCTTTCGTAACTTTCAGAACTCAAGCTAGTTATTTGTGGTGTAAAGGGTCATTTTGAAGTCTCGCAGCTCAGCACTGGACAGAACGGAGCTGTTGATCAGCCAGTCACACTTGTTGAAGCACACTACCCGGTTTCCATGGTGATGATGATTGACAGGTCATGTGGAAGACAAGCAGGAAGGTGTTGGAGGGAGTAGGGTGAGGTGCATCATGGGAAGTATAGCTGACAAGGCGGGTCAACATGACAGTGTGTGTACTGGAAGAGAGACAATGACAGTGAACTTGTGGCGGGTCCGTTTCCTCCTTCATGCTCGACCGCTCGTGATCCGGGCCGGCCTGTCGCACCACAGCGCTGACGGTTTGACGGCTGTCGAACGCTTTACTCAACTGAGTGTGTGCATACCTGAAATCTGTGTTGACCTCTCGTGAACAGAGAGAGAGCGAGCTGTTGTTTACTAGCGGGATAGCTTTTCCTACAGTTCATGTATTACATTCCTCGCAATTCAGCTGACAGAACATTTAACTGATTTCAACACTTTGTGAATATTTTTCCTCCTTTTGCGTGTAAAAAAGGTGTCTCTCCATCCGCCCATCTATGTGTAAATCTATCCATCTATTGTCAATCCATATGTCTGTCCATCCATTCATCCGTCTGTCTGTAAAAATGTTGATTATTTGATATTTGCAGGCGTGACAAGACAGTTATTGAAGTTTGTCTGTTTTTCTTGTTATATTCTGCCCTGCAGTCCCACATGTATTTGTGTACGTGTGCGTTCACTGACATCCACTGGTCACTGGTCTGTACGTGTGCATTAGAATGCGTGCTCATGTATGTTATTAAACGCAAGACCCGCTCTAAACCTTGGCTGAGTTTCAAAGCCATTAGCCATGAGTGGGCGTCACAGATAGAGGAAGAGGACATCTGATTTAAAGCTATTCAGGCTGTCACAGACACACTCACACACTTTTACAGTAGAGCTTTCAGTGCAGAAGAGAGCTCAGTGCTGACTTACTGGCCTTGGTGAGTTTCCAAAAGCCTCCAGCACTTTCGCCGTAATAAACTTCTTCAGTCGCGCACGCTGGATACCAGCACACCACTTAAACACTTTGTCAGACAAAATGGTACTTCCTTGAAAATGGCTTCACATCACTGAATCCCAGATGTTGTTCGCCGGTGCTGTGGCGTAGCGCTTAGGGCAGGATCTCCTGATGCGGTTAACCACTGTGACCAACATCTACTGATGGTTCTCGAACAACATGGCTGTCAAACATACACGTCATCCTATCACTAACTAAAGATGCCCCACACAATCGCTACACTGTTAAAAAATAGTGCCTTACGATGACATGAAAGAACCATTTTTGGTTTCATGAAGAACATTTAACATTTGTAAAACCTTTCTGCTGCACAAAAGGTTCTTTGTCATGGAAAAAGGTTCTTTAGGTTACAGAAAGATAAAGAAATGGTTCTTTGATTTAATGGAACCAAAATGGTTCTTCTATGGCATATCTGTAGGGAACCTTTAAAGAACCTTTATTTTAAAGAATGACGAATGAAAACAATATGTGCAGAAAAAGCTACTTAGACTGATAACAGAAGCTTTGCTGAAACATAATCAATTCATGTTTGTTTCCCAGTAGTGCATGCGCAATGTACCATCATTCAAATACAAAACACAAATACATAAGAAACATGTTTGCATTTTTCCTGTGGAAGATTGTGGCTGATGAATAAACAGCATTGCTTATTCTCAAACAGATTGAACGCTGGTACTTGTTTGCTGTAGGAATCGTACAGACACAGAGACACTAACACAAAGTCTCATGTCATATATTGTTGGGTACAGATGTGCTTGTATTATTATCATCAAAATGTCAGCTCAGAATGTCAGTTGTTTTAAAGTCCTCGTTTATTCCTAGTCTTTGTTTGGAAGTCAATACAGTATTTTAAAAAGGTCCTTGTGTTACTGCAAGTCACACCTTTGAAGGAAAATATTGTACATGTCTAAAAAAATACTTTAATATTAATAGACTCTAGCTGATTTAAAATGTTAAGCATTTTAGGTTTTTGGCCCAATGTGTCCAAATTATGTATTTTATTTATTTTATTTTATTTTTCTTTCTCCAACTTTACCCCTAAAATCTGATTGGTTGATGTTTTCGACATGGTTATTTCAGGACCACCAGCGATGTTCATGTACGTGCTGGTAAAAGCAGTGACTGCAGAGAACTGGTGCTCAGGTGGGACACACAGGTTTGAGTCCAGCAGCCTGTTTTGCACCACAATCCTCTATGGACATTTTTTTACCGTGTCTGTCAATCAAAATATTTCTTTAGGCGTCTGTGCTGAATTTGCTGGAATATGTTGGACGTTGTGTTAGTGAATAATTTGTGAAATCCATTATATCCCCTTGACACTTTTGGGTTTGTCTCTTGACTCTTCTGTCTTGGCCGTGCTGCTCTGTGATTGGTGGAGGTGAAGCAGTCCAGTGCTGAAACAGTTCCACAGCCCTCGCCTGCTGAAATCTAGTTCCTTTATCATCGCACCAGTCCAGATTTTCTTAGACAGTTGGTGGTTGATTTTAATTTAATGAAACTTCTGCTGTTTTTAAACAGACCTGCATATGAACCCTCTTGAGCACGCAGTGGGGTTGCTGTTGAGTGAATATGCTTTATGAGGCTGCATTTAAATTCACTATGACCTAAATACTGCAGAGAGTCTCAGTGGATGTGTGACAGTGTGGAGAGAGGCATTGTGTTCTAGACAGAGCAGAAGCACATAGAACGCCAGTGAAGGTGAGAGAGAGGAGAAGAAAGAAAGGTTGCATGACATTTCTGTCTCGTTTGGGCTATCTCGGCCATACACACTAACGCACACACATGCGTACACACGCTCGCATGCTGTTGTGTGGTGTGTATGATAAGACAGAATAGCCGGATGGTCTTCCATGCTGTTTAGCATCAGGCAGCTGTGCTCCACCCGTCTGTCACCGCGGTTACCGTCTGCTACCTACTGGAACGCCACTGCAGCCACAGATTTCCTGACACACTCCCCTGCCTCTCTCTCTCTGTTTATTCCCTCTCTTTCTTTGTCCTATGACATCTTTAGTCTTGGCTGGGAGTCAGCGGTCAGTAATGAGGATATGACATTGTTTCTTCCCCAGTCTCTCTCTCTCTCTCTCTTTCTCTATCTCCTTCTCTCTCTCTCTGTCTCTCTTATTCTGTCTGTCTCTGTGTCTCTCTCTCTTTCTCTATCTCCTCTCTCTCTGTCTCTCTTTTTCTGTCTGTCTCTGTGTCTCTCTTTTTTCCCTCTCTCTGTCTCTTTCTCTCTGTGTGTCTCTCTTTCTCTGTCTGTCTGTCTCTCTCTGTCGAACACGCTCTCTTTTGGAATGCTGACTGTAACCTGTCTTGCTTGTGCATGGTAAAACAGCAATCAGGTCAGTGTCTGGCACTATATTTAGTTCGCCAAAGTATTTGTTCCTTAGCGCTGGGCTGATCTTGAGCTTCAGCCAAGACAAAGAAGATTTGAACTCTCTGCCTCATTGCATTATGGGAAGCGACCCACATATGCGTTAGGGATCGGTAACAATTGTACGCTGATCAACCGACTGGTCAACCAATTAGTTAACTGGTTAATAAGTGCCACTCACGTTATCTTTAAAAACTAGAAAAGTCTAAGCTAGTTTATATGTGCCTCCCACATTATCTTCAAAAAACGGAAAAGTCTAGTTAACTGTGTTGTGTTGAAATATACTGACTAATTAATGGTGATAATTTATCACAGTTT
Source organism: Botia kubotai (assembly GCA_036877585.1). NCBI lineage: Eukaryota > Metazoa > Chordata > Actinopteri > Cypriniformes > Botiidae > Botia > Botia kubotai. The sequence continues at coordinate 61,775 of JAZGTI010000322.1, read as the reverse complement.
AATCTCTTGCAGCAGAGTGTCATGACAATGTGAAGTGTGTGTTGAAATCGTGTCATAAGCCCTGAAAATTCTCCAGGAAATTCAGTGACAAAAAAATTAGAGACGTGGGTGACAAGCGAAGGCTCTTGGCTCGTTCTTTATGCGAACACCTGCGGAGGAGCTATCGTCCTCAGGTGATGTCCGGAAGTACACACTCACCTGAGTGAACCCGTCACGGATGACAAACGCTTCTTTGAATCTGCCTGACTGAACTTCTCTTCTCCCTCTCTTCCGTCTCTCTTCAACACTCTGAAACAAGAGTTTCTCAACAAAGGTTAAACAGCAGGCGAGTGATGTATGGCCGCGTCTCGTCTTCGCAGCTGCTGTCGGGGTCTAACTCCCGCCACGAACGCTGCGGCCGACACGAAAGCTTGAACTAATCAATGAGGTCTAATTAATACAGCTGAGGACAATGAGACTGCCCACTCCTCACCCCTCTTATTCACATTAATTAATTATGCTGTGGAACGAGAGAGAGAGAAAGAATGTGTGAGTGAGTGAGTGAGTGAGTGAGTGAGTGAAAGACTAAAACATGAATTCAAACTTATGGTTTGTGTTTTGACTCTGATGCACGGATGCAGGTGTGTTCTCTCACTAGAACTTACTTTAGGAACTTACTTTAGGAGTAGATAATTGCTCAGTTGCCGAGTTTCTTAAAGGGACAAGAATATACATACAAAATAAACAGAAAGTACATATAAACAGAAAGGTTAATCAAAATACTATATAAATGATGAATATATCGTAAGTAGTTCAGTAGGCCTGTTGTAAAGGCAATAGGTTATAGTAAAATGGCACAAGAATTTTTTTTTAAAGGAATATTTCTCCCGAAAATAGAAATTGTCATTTACTTGTATAGAAAACTCACTTTTTTTTAGCCAATTGTTAATTTTTCTGTTTAAATCTTAAACCTCACTACATTTGGTTAGATCTATGCAAATAGTTGATCAACAAATACAAGTTTATGATTTATAATTCATATTTATACAAATACACTTAATGCAAGACATACGCTTTGATAACCATATGCAAATTTATTTTAAGGGTGTTCAGACAAAACGACTGATTAAGAAACATATTTTGAATGGATGGGTTTTGGAACGACGTGAGGTTGTGTAAACTACGAACCGCTTCTTTAAATAAAAATTCACAATCCCACAATGCACCTCTTCGCCACACGCTCTCCTGCTCCGCTTATTATCCGGCCGTTTATAATGCTTAACAACTTTTCCCTGAATACAAAATAACTTTGCTGTCTTCTCCGCTCCTCATCTGCTTCTACATAACTAATCCTCTTAACGCCTCTGAACGTCCTCTCCAGCGCGTTCTTGCTCGGTATAATTGCGCGAGCCCGCGCGCATGTGTGGTTTGTGTGTGTGTAGCTCTTTGTTCAGCGTAACCGAGTGTTTGGCCAAGATCACTGTCTGACTCAAAGCCTGAATGAATAACGATAAATGCCGGTGCTATTCAGAGAAATGACATTGCGTTTCCACAGGAGACAATGAGAGCCTGTGAGTGATTCTTTCCCCGTGCTCTCGTTCTCCATAACATTATTTATTTCTCATTCTCTGACTGGCCTCTCGCTGCACATGTGTGCCATCTCTGCAGTGAAGTATTGTCTGTAGCTTTATTGATTCATTCACTGCTTCCAGAACAGTTCTGTTGAAGGAGGAAGAGGTCAGGCGGAGTAACATCCATCAAGAGGCCGGTTGTGCGAATGTAATTGAACCCGTTTCGGAGGGTGTCATAAGAATGTGGAGTCTGTTATTGGGCTTCCGTACGTCTGGGGTCAAAGGTTAAGGCTGAGCATTTAAACGAGGTTGTGATCCTAACTGCGTGTGCCGTGGAGAGAAGATCAGAAAGGATTTCTTGTCGTTCTGGGAAATGGTTTCAATTCACGCTGTGTGTGTTTACGTAACCATATATTTGGGGACATGTTTGTACTCAAAAGTCAGCAAAACCTGACCAATCTGAGCAAAACCTCCTTTTCAAATCAGAATTTTTACAAACGCTATAAAATGTAGCATATAACGTTTTTTAATTGTAAAAATGCCAAATGTTTTCTGTTAGGGTTATAACGTTTAAAACTAGCTGTGTAAAAAACACACAGTCGAAGTATATGGAATGTCCCCATTTAGATTTAGATTGTTTGTTTGTTTGTCTGTTTGTGTGTGTGTGAGACAGAGTGAACCTTTAGGATTTGTTTTATATGCCATTTAGGGTTATGTAAACAATAATTTAATTATACTTATGATAGTCTATTAAAATAAGGTCAGAGTGTACAGTACCATTAAACAATAGTGGGAAAAATTGTAGTGATCATTGTAAACACACAATTGTTGTCCAACCAAAAATAAAAAACACAATAATAACATTATTTCACAGAAATATTTCACACAAACAGCAGAATGTTCAGCATTGATCAGTGATTCAGTAATTTCACTAACCAAAGAGCTTTAAACAAAAACGTTTCAGAGAATCTAGTGAGTTCACTTTTTTCTGGCAGTTATTTCCTGACATAAAAACCTGTGCATGTGATGAAATGGCTGATTTTAACTTGCCTATACTAGTCTTGCCGTTCTGTGTGGATGTATCATATGGTCAGTGAACACACTGCGTGGGCTGCTGTCTAAAACATAACTTGAGTCACTTTAGTTTCCTTGAATCTCTTTTCACACCTGCCTTATAGCACAGACCTTCTAAAGGTGTTTATTAATTGTATTCAGACACGTTGTGCTCGGGCTGCCCTTATGACATCCATCAGTAAATGTTCTTTGATCGTTTCTGTTGCTTTCATTTCCTGTCTACATCAGTTCCTCTTCTGCACTCTGTAGATGTGAGTTCAGTGTTGAAACCTTTCAGGTTTCTTAACGGCTCTTAAAATACTTTGTGTGTGACACGCGAGACTGAGTTTGACTGAAATTCAAACATGCAATATTCTTCAGTGTTATTTTAATATTTTGTTATGCATAATGACGGCGGTTCTATTAACAATTAAAGCTGCAATTTGTAACTTTTTGGTAAAAATAAACAAACACCAGTGATTGAGTAAATACATAACAGATTCATGCTCAGAATTGTCTCCTCACTTTACCTCAGAAGCTGTCGGGTTCAGTTTCCCAGGAAACGTCAGTTTGGCTTCATTTGACTTCAATAGACGGAATGAAAGTAACCTGCAATTTCATGTTTCAAACAGAGATGGCGATAAAGAGGCGACCGTTACAGATTGCAGCTTTAATAATAATCGAAATTGTTTTTTTAAACGAATGAATTAAACCGTGTCATTGATGTATGCGAACTAAATGTATTAAGTGAATTAAATATTTGTTTGATGTTGTCTAAAGCTCGCTTGAATTGTTTATAGATCATTAGATATGATGTTGAAATAGCCCGTCTGAAACCGCTTTCCTTCATGCAGAAAGCCCCGCTTGGAGGATTTGACACACACACACACACACACACACACACACACGCACGCATCAATCCACAAGATAAAGTCGAGCTCATGACACTTAGCGTAGTAGTTGTACTCCGTTAAGCTCCTATTCTTCTTGATCTGAGGACTTCTCACTCTTCCTCCTCTCACTCAGCGTCCGTCTGTTTTCCTCCACAGATCTGATGGATCCTTCTATGAAATCATGTGGGTGGACTTTGAGATTGACAATTTCATCAACCTGCAGTCCTCTCAGTCTGTCCGCTGGCAGGTAGAATATCCATCCACTGGAGCGTCAGCAGAGGTCATCACCACCGTCTACATCAGCCAGAGAGACATACAGGGTATCGTACCGCTCGCCGAGGTGAGAACGCACCCTGCAGCCTGTATCGATGTTTGCTTTTATTGCCCCAGTGTTTGCTTAGCTGAACAGAGTTGTGTGTGGAAATGACATCACATTGCCATGAACCTTCTCAGCAATTCAGTTCACAGCATTGATTTTCAACCTCATGGAATACAGACCAATTCAGGGTCCAAATTTAACACTCCTCAAGCTCCAAATGTCCCTTTGCTCAGAATGTGGTGCTGTTGTCCTAAATCTGGCAGTTGTGTTATACGAGAACATGTTCTCCTCTCCCCAGCTAGCAATTTTAAGTTGTAAGAACGTTTCCCTAACATTTCAGTTACATAACAAAAATTAGCGCCATTCAAACTTTTTTACTTATGTAACATTTTTAAAATGTTCCACTAACAACTTAAGAATAACTGTTTGATATATATATATATATATATATATATATATAAAAACATTCTACCAATGATACAAACTTTTGATAATGTTGATGCAACTTTTAGAGATGTTTCTGGAACGTTACCTGTTAGCTGGGTCCTCTCTTCGCTTTTCTTCTTCTCTTTCAGCCTGTGGGGCGAGTGTTCTAAATTTGGCTGGTATGTTATACACAAACTTGTTTGATTGATTGGCGTGTGTCTTATTATCTTATCCTTTGGCCCGGTTCCTGCCTTAATCAAAGCCAAACACCTGTGTAAGCATGGACAAAAAGAATGACCGTCATACGATATTAATAATAAAACAACACTTATGACTAACCTTTGGCCTTTTGAGCTATTTAAAAACATACACCTGTGTACACCAGTGTTCTGTGCAGACAGGGACGGAACTAAAGTCTTACACAAGCAGCATCCTAAGGTTCGGTGTGTGATATGAACAGCAGTACTTTGTCACATCATATCAGAAACCACAGAGAACTCTCTAGTAAACAGACAGTAGCAGCGTTTCTCTGAAACAAAGCACACACATTCTCCATCAGAGATAAGAGAAACTGCCGATAGGAACCAAGCTAACAGGGAACGTTCTCAGAACATTAGCTAACGTTCTATGAAAGTTGTCTCAAAGTTATCAAAACATTTTTTAATGGTTTTTGTTACCTAATGGAAAGTTACAGAGATGTTCTTGCAACCCAAAATTGTTGACGGGAAGTCATGGGTTAATCTGTTAACTGTGTCTCTGAGATTGAAAGATTGAAATCTTTCTCATTTATTTTTTAATTTCTCCCACTCTGGCTTCTTTAAAAAGTGGCCCATATTTGAACCCACATCTTCCATGTGAGCACCACAGCTCTAAATGACAGAGCTGACCACTGGGTCATGGCAGCGACACCTTTATGTGTTTTAGTCACCCACGTTTTGACCCTCTGATCGGTCAGGTCGTGTGTTTCTGCCCTGCTGTTTGGAGCTCCATGAGATATGCCTACGGCAGGGGGTAGAGGTGACTCTCACGGCCCCAGACTGGGTTGTCCTGCTGGGGTACATGACTGCTGCATGCTCCTATCAGCACTCTCCCTCCATGGAGCCTCTTGTAGTGTGTAATGGCTGTTTCCACTGTGAGGGGGGGTCATTAGAATGGAGGGGCTGCAGTCATGAAGAGGGGCATCTTTGTTCTGAGGAGAGCATCATTTTGGGGTGAATCAGATGTCCGATTATGACTAAAAGCAAGAAATTATAATAGTAGGAATATTACAGACCATTATCCTCTACATTGCTCTGCCTTTTTTGTTTTTGTGCATTTTGTTTTGTTCTTTTTCATGTTCCTTCTTTCTCTCTTATTTGTCTATCTTTCTCTCTCTCCCTCATCTCCCCCTTCCTCTCTCCTTTCTTTCCATCTCCCTCTGTCTCTTCGTCTCCAGCTCTCTCTACACATTGATCCTCAGTGACACTCAGTCCAAACCTCTTAAAGTTACAGCTTGTTAGAGTCCCAGTGTGGCTGTCAGTGCAGAAAGACAGAGACCCGTGACACGAGAGACTTCAGTCAGAAAAGGTCAGATGATGAAAGGTGGCCCATTGCAAAGTTTCATCCTGGACTTCCTGTTGAAGTAGCGCGATACCGGTCATTAAAGAAACAGCACAAAAGCAGCACTCACTCTGGAGACAGTTTTACAATTGCTACATGTAAGAGATTAAAAGTAAAGGGAATTTAAGGTGAGCAAAGGTTAAAGAAAGATAGAGTCTGTTTATACATTAGTGGTTGTTAGTCATTTGTTGAAAAGTCGCTCTCAAATCCATCCCATATATACCTGGCCCCATAAATAAAGACTTAACAGGATATATTTGTGCTCAGAGTAGCAGGAGTTCCAGTAGAGATATGACCTATTAGTAGTAATTTGCCTTGCTTTGTAGAAGCTATTTCATCCCCAATGAGTGTGTACTGCAGAAGCCTGTTTCCCTCTCTCATCTCTTTGGTGTTGAAAGCCAGTTATAAATTGGATCAGTGTGGCTGTTTCCTTGCATCTGAGGTTCTGCTGTAATTCTGCTTTGGGCTTGTTAGAGTGTTTTAAGCCCAGGACGGTAATACCTCCAGGCCATTTTCTTAGCTTTCTTCATCTCCCTCGTACCTTCTGCCTCCATTCTCACCTGTTGTGTTCCATTTCCTGCCACACTGTTGACCCCTCTATCCTGCTCCCTTCCTTTCTGAGTCTGCGTTGTCTTGCTGTCTTAGCTCTTCCCGGCGGGACGCGCGGAGTGTCTGAATGGTAATTAATTCTTAATTGGAACACTTGTTTATCTTTGTTGTTTGAAGATTTCAACGAGCTGCTGAAATACCCAGAGGGCCGTGTAGCTACGAGAGGGGCGGGGCTTTCAGCTGCGCGGCTCAACGGCGGTCTGTCTCTGTTTGTTTACATTCAGGGAAGATAGCGAGAGCGAAAGAGAGACAGAAGCCCGATGCTTAACGCCGGTCGTATTTGAAATTACAAATGCGCACGGTGATGAGCCGTTGGCATGGAGAGATGGGAAAGTACAGATTTGAGAAGTGAATTGCTTAGGCAGTGTTGTGGTTTATTTCGATTACCGTTTCAGCTTGTGTGAATGATAAATGGGTTACAGCGTAGGAGATGTATGGAAAGATATGAAGACAATCACGATGTTCAGAGTGAGAGAGAGAGAGAGAGAGAGAGAGAGAGAGAGAGAGAGAGGGATGTGTTTCATGAGGAATTAGGGAAGCAGTGAGGGAATCGTAGTGGCATGCCGTGTGTTTCTAAAAAAAGTGTGACGTCTGTTCTCCGGGTTTGTAAAAATGTAAATTTATAAATTTATCTCCATTTGTTGTTCTGGTTTCCTAACGTTTAAAGGCATATGAGGTACTGTTTACATAACACTATCAAAAAACAACCAGCTGTATGTTTATACTAACACACTGACCTGTTTAATAAAACCAAGTCACATCAAGGTCTCATAACGTCTGTACGTTTTAAACTTTTAAACCAGTTGTAATTATGGTTGGCAAACACGATCTCGTTAAGTAGATAATCAGCTAATCACGAGTTAGTCTTCCTTTACATGCTTTCACATTTAGCCATCGTCAGCCTCATGTTCACACCACAGGTGTGGATCTCAATGAGAAATGTTAACGCAATTAAAAGCAGGAAGTTCAGACATGGTCCTGTCCACAGCTTCTCATTTGGGCCATCGCCTTCATTTCTCAGATGAACCTTCATATGCCACCTTATGTAAGTCTCACACACACACACACACACACATCTTGGTGTCTCCATCCGCCTGTTCCTCTTCCTCATTAGCTGACTGTGAGAACGGAGAGGAAGGTGCAGGATAGAGAACACAAGAAAGAGAGAGAGAACAATCTTGTCTATATTTATCACAGGCGGTACATGGACCTGCCATGCCTAGTTTTAATAATACGGTATGATGAATGGATGTTTCCCACAGGTCAGAGAACGAGTGGAAGAAACGATGGCGTCGGAAAAAGAAAGTCTTAAAACGAGAGCGTAAATGGTGATGTTTTGCATTTCTGCCGGAGCGGTTAATAGTCCGGCTCTTTGTGCCTTTGAATAAGACAGAGCATTGTATTCTAAGGGCCTTGGAGTCGGCGGCCCCAGGGACCCGAGCTCCTAACAGGCCTAACGGAGACACGGGCTCCACTGAGAGCTTTGATCACTGTTCTGTTCATTGTTGCCGTGCCAGCTTAGATTTATCACTCTGTCTTCGGGGCCATTTTACCCTGTAAATACAATCAACAACGTATACACAACATAAAATAAACCCCATCAAGAAGTAAACGCAATCGATGGCCAAGATGCAGGGAAAACAGCGTAATCAAATGAAGAAATAGGGAGAGCTTTCTGATTGGAGGACGGAAATTCCTCCAGTGTTTTGACTTGTAAGCTGTTTATTAAAAACAAGATGAATCGCTGTGCTAGGTTGTGTCTAGGTTGTGTTTATATGGGGGTTGCAGGTTCGAGTAAGGCTTCTTTAACTTCAGGGTTTCTTTTGAGATGTTGCTACTATCTCAAAAGGTCAGGCTAAATATAATGTTTTATCGTTATGTAATAATTTACATCGATGTATTTAAAAATACTTTAAATATCGTTTTACACGTATTATGAAATAAAATGATATAGCCTGCATTCATTATTTTAGAGTATTTCATGTTTTACAGTGTTCTCTCTGCAAAAATCATGCAGTATGTGCTTTTCCACACAAGAAAACACCAGCCGAACTCTGTTTATGAGAAGCAGCACTAATACCCATTACTTGTCATCCAGCGGACGCTCATTAAACATGTTAACATAGTATGTTTTCTCACATGAGCTTTTACAAGACTCATCCAGCAGTCCAGAGGGTATGAGGATCAGGTTGCACAGTGAGATAAATAGATGTAGGGCACAGACACACACACACACACTCATAGGTTTCATAAGCTTTCAGAGGGTAATTCCTCAAAAGGCAGAGTAATGGAGCCAAAGTCACACAGTGAAGAAGATAGCGCGCACACTCTCTGTGTCACTGGAAGGGCTTGTGGAGAGCAAACACACACACGCTGACTCACCTGGATATTACAGCCTGGTTAGAGGAATCATTACACACCAGAGGGTCACAGCAGTTCACACACACACACCGCAAAAACAGAGTTTTGGAGGAAGTTTTCCTGTGTCTCTGACCCTATTAGAGGGCCTGTAATTCGAAGTGTCGTGAAGCTAATTGTCAATTACGTCTGATCTATCAGTCTCAGCAGCAGGTCTGCCAAGACCTGCCAAGAGCCGTCTAATGCGCTTCTCGTTTCCTGTTTGAATTCTCCTGCTTCTCTCCGTCTCGTCTTCCTTTGCTCTCCCACCTCCGAGCTCTTCACCTCTAGAGCTTTCCGAGCGTTCTCCTTCAAAGCAGGACCATTGCACAGCAATTTGGCTTGGCGAAATGGAATTGCGTGCGTGTCCGTGAGAGAGAAACTCGGAGAGAATGATTTACTAGATATTGGTACCCGTCTGTATTCGTATTCTCCGCACAAATCCATAAAGCTGGGGCAATAGTTCTCCAATGTTTTGGTTGATAAGGCTTGTCAGGGCAACAAAAGTAGGTTGTGTTAGTCGTTCATCAAAAAAATAAAAGACCATCACAGCATATCCAAAATTCCAACCGCTACCCCAGCTAACAATTTTAGGTTGTGAAAATTTCTCAAATGTTTTCATTAAAGAACAAAAATGTTAAAAATTTAATTTTTAACGTTTTATGAACATTCAAAATGTCCAGTTTTGTAGACAGTGTATTAACATTATTACTTGGTTCTCATAGAACTGTTCCAACATTTAATGTTGACTTTTAATTTTGACTTTTGATAACTTTGAGAGAATGTTCTCTGTTAGCTGGGACGACTTTTGCTAATGCTAACGATATGTGTATCCCCCCTTAATTTCTTTTTAATCTTACTTATTTACGTTGGAATATATCGCCGGGCCTGTGGGACTGCTGGAACAAATAAAAGGTACATAAAAGCATTTAAAGTGGAAAGCGCGCGAGGTGTGGCGCTCGGCAGGCATCCGCTCTACTAGCGCTTTTCGCGTGTTTAATGGGTTTGCAGTAAATCGCCGCTAAGTGCCTCCACCAATTTACCTCACACCGCTTATCAACGGGAAGCTAGCAAGAATAGCAAATAACAGATAATAGAGCGAAGGGTGTTTCTAAAGGGGTTTTAAAGGTTAACTATCTTTAAAATGTTTGTATATATGTCATTTAAATTGAATCAGCAAAACTATATGTTTACGAGGAAAGTGAGATAGTGGCAAAGACACTTCTTGATTGTTTTGTGTGTGTGTGGCTATGCGACTTTGTGGTTGTGCGTCTGTGTGTGTGTGTGTGTGTGTGTGTGTCTGTGGGTGTGTGTCAGTCTGTGTTTATGTGTGTGTGTGTGTGTGTGTTTGTCAAGGGTCCACGCTTGTTAAAGAGATGAAAAGACTATGTGTGAAATATTGATGCCGAGGGTCTCCCTGCTGTGTCTTCTGTTAACGTTTCAAATGATTTTAGCAGCATCGGCTTCCCTGACACTGTAAAAATTAAAAAGATCTTGAGGCACCATTTAGGGTTCCCCAGATGCCACTGTGATGGAACCCTACAGAGGGAACCTCTTAGAACCCTTACTGTAACCTACTGAAACTTACTCTGATTCTGCACGCTGTAGTTTTTGGTATGAAAAGTGGTTTGCTTGTTTAAATATGAGATTGTAGCACTAATAATATTACTGGCTTCTTTATAATGAATTGCTTGTTACCTTTGAAAGCAAATGAAAATAATGAAGACTTCTATATACGAACAAGACAAAGCCCACCTTTGTGTTTTAATCTGTAAGTCAGGCATACAGCTGCAGGCCTCAGTCAGCTGAAAAGATGACCAACATGTGTCTTGCTGATGTGATGTTATTTTTGGGAGTCATAGAATAATGTACGTTATCTAACATTCACAGACATTAATGGAAGTGTACACAGGCACACTGGAAATGTAGAACTGTACTGGGTCTGGTTTTCAGTAACAAGCTTTCAGAACATGAAAGGGAAAATGGAAACACACAATGGCTATGAGAGACGTCTCCTAATTGGATGTTGACATGTTCAAGTGAGCTGTGATGGAGACGAGCAATGTAATGAATCTGCTAATTAGAGGTTAATGTGAAGTGTGCACACAGCTGTCAGAAGACTGTTTGGTTTTATGCTGATGACCATGTGCGGTGAAATAACAAGCCCCGCCCACTTGTTTAACCAGCTATTATGCGTTTACGCACATTAATCGTTGTTATAATTTGAGGCTTTGCGTCAAAAAGATGATAAATCAAACGCAAGTTTGATTCGGTCGTTTGCTTCGGTGGCTGCTGTATTTTTGTAATTATTTTCTTTTGTTTCTTTAGGAGTTACAGCAGTACGTTGAGCTACTAGGAGCTGCAGATTTCACCGGCACCTGTCGCCTTTACAAGCTTGTATTTCAAAGCTTAATTACCGGCTGTTACGAGCTGCCACAGGGACCTTGGAGGTGAACAGTGCAGCTAGATGTTTGTGACCTCACCCGTTTCATGGCTGCTTAGCTTTGTGTTAAATACAGGATGAAAGGCGTCGCATTCATAGCAGGTGCTTTCTGCTGATAATGACTGTCGGCGCTGAATTCGGACACAGCGCATTGCGTTTCGGGGGATCGGTGTGGGTGATGCCCAGCCCCTGTTTGTTTTTTTGAGTTTTATTTTCCCAAGTTCGAAGGTGCAAATAATTGGATAGCTCCTCTTGGAAAGCAACAAAATGACCCGTCGTTGTAATTACGCTGACATTTACCGCAACCTCCTTTTGTACCGACCTGCCGTTCTACAGCGGCGTTCGCACCCTCTCGTTCTATTTTTCTGAAGGTCAATAACCCCCAGAATTGCGGCGGATCGAATCGTCTGGCATTGGAATTACCCGAACACACCGCCATAAAATAATTAGAGACGCGTATTGATAGTTCCGAAAAGTGTTAAAGTGCTTTAATTGGGGTCTGTTTTCAGTGCGCGTGGCCTCCATTCACTGCCGTTATGCTGTGTAAATGGGAGTAAAGCACTGTTCTGCTGTTTCCTGTTACATCCGTATTGACAGAGCCACATGTATGCCATTAACCTCAGATCTGTAATTAGTGATGCTTGCTAAGAGAAGCATTACCTTACTACTGCTCAGACTAGTTTAGTGGGGTTTATTTATTTATATTAAAACACTGATGGGGTGGATGTGAATGGCTCCAATTAACTCTAGACAATCAGGCTTTCATCTAGAAAATGAAACGGGTGAAAAAGTCACAAACGTATTTTGGTATTTCATTTCGGTTAAAAAGGTACTTGACGGATCAGTGTTCAGAACTGTCTCCCTGCCTTACCCCGGTTCACAGCGGTGAGTTTAAAATAACGATTTACAATTTGAGTTATGGGAACCGATTTTTTGGGAAACAAAAAATCCATCTGGACGCGAAAAGAAAAAGACCCAGCTATTATGTCGCATGTCACGGATGTGTACTGTAGATGCTGCAGTGCTGTGGCTTGTTCTTACAGCAGTTGTTTAGAATTTAAACTTGCATCCACGTTAAGAAAATAACTCCACAAATACCCGGCAATTTTGTTTCAAACATCAGAGATGACGGCAGAGAGGCACAAGTTACGGGTTGCTGCTTTAAAGGAGCTACCCGAGTTTTGCACAGCAGGTTGTAGACGTGTGTATTTTCATCAGACAATTAAAACAAATGTTGTTCGTATTATTACACATCATCCTGATTATAAATTCTGTTCACACCTACCGAACAGGATCTGAATCCGGCTATGATTCTGATTCAGAATTCTGTATAAGCACTCTGGCCAGAATTCTGGCCAGAGCTTGACAGATTCTCCTGTCAGATTCGGCAGCGCTTTCATGGTCTGCCTTGCCCTGTACACGCTCCGTACTGGATGTGCTACAGAGACAGTGCTGCAGAGGGGGGAATCTTCGAGGATTAGCTGAATGATGCTGGCTTAGGGTCCCTCTGATGCTTTATTGATTCAGGCTTTGGTCAGTCTTTGAGAGCTCTGCTCTGTCGTGATAGATCCTGTTGTTTGAGGGTTTCAGTTCAGTGCACCCTAAACCGCAGTCTGTGTGGCGAGGGTCATTTGTGGTTGTCTGAGTAATTGGGCAGAGCACGGAGGTTTGTGCAGTAGACACAGCACATCCACAGTCAAATCTCCAGGTTGATTTTCATAATTATAATCGTTTTATTATATTTTGTATTTTCCATTTGGGAAATGCTCAAGTGCTGGATGTAAAAATGAACTGCGCTGACCGCTCTCCCATGATGCATTGCGGGTGACCAATCACTGTCCTGCACTTTGAAAACATGTTTGAATGTTTTGCAGTTAACCTCAAATATATAAACTTCAAATGCATTTTGTACGTTTAATTAATTACTGTAAATACATTTTTATACTGTATAATGTTTTATATAATATGAAATTTGCATTTTCCCCCCTTTTCTTTGAATTAAAGTTTATAATGTTGTGATTTGCATCTCTGACACTGGTTGGTTTGGTCTTGAATATCTTTATTGAATAAGTTTTATGAAAATCTCTGGAGATTGGATGGGGAAAATAAACAGGAATAAAAACGTCCGGAACACTGGGATGGTGTGCTCGATCAGGATCGTAATCTGGACAACAATTCATTCATATTTCACCGCAAAGGGATTCATTAATAAAACTCCGATCACAACCATCTCTCTTTACAGGAACAAATTATGACAGAATTCACTAGCCTCCACCCAATATCACACGTCTCACTGCTAAAGGCGTCTGATTGATGGTTTGTTATTTACTGCGGAGAAACTTCAGCCTCTGTACACAGACATTCTCCGTTTTATGGCTTTGCGTTTGTTGCCCATTGCCCATCTGATCCAATCCTCCATCCAGCCTCTATTTAGGAGAGGAAACTGGACCCATAAATCACTGCTGTGTCCATGGACACCTCTCTTCTCTTAGCGCTTCGTGATATATTTGGAGCCGAGCGCAACAGCGGCCGTTATGGCAGGAGGAGCTCACGGAAAATTGGATATCAAGGCAAGGGGGAAAACAGGAAATGGGCTTAAGGATCGAAATGTGATTGGCCCTGGGGGCAGGAGAGCTGAAATTAGCATAAGACGCACAGTAGGCTACTGACATTGGTCCAGAACATGACAGCAGCATCGTAATTATTACACCCTCCTCTCCGTACCCCACAATTTTCATAAATTCACAAGTTGCTGGTACGCTGGCCCTTTAAATGGCACATTTTCCTCTGTGGACAGGGAGGTGAAAGACTAGGTGTTAAAATGCAAGAAGTTCAGCCCATTTATTTTTACATATCCCTGTTCATCAGGAAGGAACATATGAAGAAACCGAAGAGTGTCTAATTATTTCTAATAAAATATATTGATGCAGAGTGCACAAAGACCGCAGGTTATGTCTTTATCTCATGGCCATCTGTTTGCTTATTAATGAAGTCGGTTCATACATCAGAAGAAACCTGAAGCAATTTTACAGTTTTTTTTAGTATTGATTGTTTTTAAAGTATTGATTATTATTGATTAAGTATTGTTTTTAAAGTAAGTGTTTTTAATGTATTGATTATTTAAAGGTATAGGGCACATAAAGTTTTTTTTTGACTACATCTGTCAAGCCAAAAAGGGCAAGAAATGTAGTCCGTACCAGTTGTGCACTGGTGCACCAGGTGTAGAATTCTCATCATGTGTCGCTTTTGGTTTCGTAATGTTCACAAACTTCTTAACAGTTCAGTTTCAGGTATGAAATTACCCAGTTAGCTGATGTTATGGTGTAGATTTTTAATAGCTAGATAGATTTGCAGTTTCCATTACTTTTCTGGAAACTGCTTTGGTGATTGTGTTAATTACGTTGAGAATGTTAAAAAACTCAGTTTGGCGTTTTCGAATTGCCAAAATTCTGAGAGGAATCTGTAATTTGAGTTCGGATAAATTGCTTGTCATCTGCGGGCCCAGTTTGCTGCACAGATTTGTGTTTAAAAGCGTGAGACAGCCGGTAATGACAGTCTGTACAGAGGTGTAAACGCAGAACGCGGTTTTTCCACCAGAATCCCGCTAGCGAAAGAAAAAATGAGCTGCGGAATTGCTGGCCTGCAGGGCTTGGCAAATTTGGAAATAAAATCCCCCAGTTTCAGTTCCTGTAGCCCTCCGTTACAACCCACTCACACGTACTGAGCCAACTGACAAAACAAGCATCATCACATATGCCAGCTTATGCAACACAGAGAGAAGTACATGCTCTCACAGATGTCCCTGCGGTTAGACATCGTCTGCAATACTGCTGGCTTGCATTTATTCAAATGTGTTTCTTATTCTACAAAGAGGCAGTTTTTAGATTTATTGATATTTGTAATGCGGCACATATCTATGGTCTCGAGATGTGTCTTTAGATGTCATTTCCAAGCGCCTCGTTTATGAATGCCGTCTAATGAACGATCTCTGTTTCAGTGCGTGGGGTAAATAAAGAAAAGCACATCTGAGTATTGATTATGAAAACAACGAATCAGAAACGTTTTATTAGACCCAATAATCCAATCGCTGGTGAATGGCACTAAATCGATAGATCTTTTTCTCACTGCAATCGTCAACTGCTCAAATTATAAATCTTAAAGCTGCAAACTGGGGTAAGAAAAGGAGATCTGTGAACACTGATCTGTCATGTACTTGCGCAATAGCTGGTTTTTGTTTGTTTTGAGCTTCAAAAGTTACAGATTGCAGATTTAAACTGAACTTGAGACTGAGTCTCATCTGACTGACCACTACAGGAGGGTGTGATTTTTTTCTGCCACACAGATCACATCAAATATATGAAAATTGTTAGTTGTTAGGTTGTTAGTGGAACGTTTTAAGGCAATAAGGTTAATACCACGTGGACATTTTGAACGTTTCTAGAATGTTCAAAATAACATTTTGAATGTTTATTATTTAATGGAAATGTTACGGAAACGTTCTCATAATTGTTAGCTGGGATTACAGCGTTGTGTTCGTCGCCTCCAGCCGAGGAGCGTGAAATTCATTTTCTGAATGGTTATAAAGAGATTAGGAATGTGACGTAATGGATATTAATTATGATTTATTCAGTCTGCTTGCGTGAGAGAACTGCAGCTGGATGTTTTGAATGCAAAGTGCGTGTTTGTTTGTGTTTGTGCGTGTGCCGTTTCGCGTGGAAGCGCCTCATTCATTCTGAGAGCGAAACTACTTCCTGTTTTTGGAGGCTTGTTACTGATGTCATCATACAAAATTGGTTGCACGTTTAAATAGATGAATCTGTTTTTTTGTACTGGAAATTGTGTGTTGCGTGGTTGTTTGGCTGCTAGGTACGTCTGTAGTGTTCTTAATTTAAATCTGCATGTCAGGGGACATATTTTTTGTTATATGTTTTGCTTTATATATGTAGTTAAGTGGCTTAAAGTAGCATGGATAGGGCCTCTCAGAAGGCAGGCTACAGATATGAACCTGGTGCTCTCATTCATTTATCCTGTATATGTCAGGACTACAAATAAAAAACTGCTGCCAGGTAGAAGATTTTCCTCTATTGTATTAGGTTACCTTTCTCTCTCTCTCTCTCTCTCTCTCTCTCAGTGCACACACACACACACACAATCACAAACACACGACTGTTTTGTCATTCTCTGACTCTGTAGGTCGCAGTAGTTTTGGCCCTGGCATGTCTCAAGAGTCTGTGAGATTTCTCCCCGGCTGATTTTAGTGTGAATTACAAGTATAGAGTCGTATAGAGCTCAATGTATACGCACAACATCTGACAGAGGGCCCTGAAATCACAAACGTATGGACATATTTCTGTATTCATTCAGAATTCATTAGATTCATTGACTGTTTACAAACAAACTAACAAACTCTTTACCAGCGTTTATTAAGAATGCATGAGATATAGCAATTAAATACAGCAAGAACTATGGAGAGAATACAATACAATAGACAGACAATAGTAAACTCTAATATCAGCTGCATTGTGGGGACCAGCCAATTATCCCCATAAGGAAAATGTTTTAATAAACATAATTAATAATGTCCTAATGAAAATGTAAAAGTGAAGTAAAGTTTGTGTGAGGGCTTAGAAATATCATAAACTTGGTACACAAACAGCAGAAGTCAATGAAAAACCCCCCAACAGTTAAAATGTAGATATACACGTTCGAAAAAAAAACTGATTTTAGGCACCAAAATGAAAACACAATTTCATTTTGTCTACAAAAAAAATTCTACAATTTGATGCATACACACACACGCGCGTTGTAATATGTGGTTTATGAGAACTCTTCATAGACATAATGGTTTTTATACTGTACAAACTGTATATTCTATACCCTAACCCCACTCATATACTCTCACAGAAAACCTGCGGCATTTTAAATGAAAAAAACAACATTTAGTATGTGTTTTAAGCTAATTAGTTTTTGAGGTCACAGGAAGTGTCCCCAGTAAACCATGTTTACGTTGTAGACATTATACTTGTCATTATACTCGCTTGTTTCCTCATAAACGACATATTCAAGCACACACACACGATGCACTTATTCATTTCGAATGTCTTCTTGCCCCAGTGTGTCTGTCTGTCAGTCTCTCTCTCTCTCTCTCTCTCTCTCTCTGGACTCATTATTGTTATAGATACTGCTAAAAGACATGTGATAACTGACCTCTCGTCTCTTCGTAATTACCAGCCTTTTCATAAAGTTAAAATGTCAATTACGGCCACAATCTCCTCCCAGCTCGCTCACATTCTGTCCCCCTCACTTTCATTGCTTTGGATAAAAGGAGTGTTTTCTCCCGAGAGGAAAGTGTTCCCAAATTAAATATTTATGCAGTAAATACTCGAGGAGATGAATTTTGAGCGCCCAGACCACACACGAAGACCCATTAGCCCCTGTGAATGTGATGCAATGATTGCATAATTGAGAATATGATAATTACTCTCTGTCAAAGCCCAGCAATTGTGAGATATGAAGCGTCATTGTGCTGACGGCCGTAAGCTTTATATTAAAAAGTGGATTGCCTTCTCGTCCCCTCTATTTACGGCAGATTGTTATTTTCAAATCAATTCATCTGCCTTCGTGGTGGATTTCAGCTGTTTGCGTATTCCGGCCAACATGTTATTTATGAATTTGAAATGACACTGTAAATTTTCCGGGAGGAAAAATAAGTCAGGGACGTTTTTGTAGTCATGTGATCGATTTAATGTATAGGACATCCGTTGATCTATAGGATTTCAATAGGGGTGTCACAGCATACATGCGTATGTTGAATGATTCATTTGCCAAAAAGGAGAAAACGCAAAATAAACTAAATTACAGACGAATCTGACTGAAAATTTTATTGTTTATTTAAAATTTTAGTAGATACTGTGATAATATCGTTACTGTGATTTCTTTTGTCCACGATAAATGGGATATCATGACAGCACTAATTTCAGCATCGTCCATCAAATAGGTTTAGTTCTGTGTAACAGTGGCTCTGTTTTGCCTCGTCTTACACAGGACACAGAGATCCTGAACACGGCCATACTGACAGGACGGCGTGTCGCCATGCCGGTAAAGGTCGTTACCGTGGAACGGGATGGAACGGTGAGAGAGGTGGACGACCCCGTGACCTGCATTTCCACAGATGAGGACGTGCTCAAGGTGAGAGCTCAGCCGCTTCACTCTTTATCTCATGCTGCCTGTTTTATCCCCTACCCCCCTCACCCTCCATCACAATACAGGGCCTCAGGAGTGAGGCCTTGCCTTGGCCATAGATTTCATCCTATGGAAGTGACAGGCTGTAGTGAGACTCAAGAAAGCCTAGGGGGGTGAAAGAGAGGAGATGAGCAGACAAACGGAACAGCAGGTGCCCCTAAACAACCTGTTTTTCCCTACACAAGCTTTGTCCTTTCAGCTGGTTTAAGATGCAGGGAAATTGAGGAAGTTTTCATGGACACGTATGCAGAAAGACATTTTTTGAACCGAGTAATTTGTCTCAAAGACATATGAGAAACTGTCAGATGAGACACCCAAGCAGATGCAAATTGAGATACAAAAGAGAGGAGAACAGAACAAAGAATGATGGAACTTTATAAGGATAAACCATCGTGATGTAACAGGATGCAACACCCTAAAGATAGACAAGCCAAACACATCAGACTAGTCTCATTATTTATGTTTTAAAATAAAGCGAACTGTATTAGTTCATTTAATGTTTTTAATTGTAATAAAGGAAAGGTCAGTGGAAGGGCATGTGATGACATCATAGTTGATGCTAATTTGAATTCGACTTTCAGGCGTCTTTAGAATTTAGAATCAGTTTTTAATTCGGAATTATTGGAAAACTATCATTCATGTACAAGTCAGAAAAGCGCCATTCCGAAACCCAATAAGAAGTTCTAGAGGGCTTAAAACAGCCCTTGAATGTTTTGTATTATAATCTGATATATAAACACTTTCTCTTGTCTTGAGGTTTTTGTTTTTTGGCTTCTTGGCACCTAGATATTATAGATGGCATATAAACACAGGAGGTAGTGTCATTGTTTAAATAAAGCGCTTGTTTTTTGGGCTGATGATCAAACTCGCCCCCAGGGGTGATAGGAAAGCATCATTAGAATCTGCATTGTCATGCTCCCCTGAGCTCTGACTGTCCCCGCACGAGGCAATTTCCATTTACAAGCAGCAATATGTAGTTTAAATACAATCAATACCCAGTAACAATGAAAAACTCATTCCGCGGCTTTAATGCGAAGTTGGACAACAGAGCGTGTTATTAAGGAAATTAAAGGAGCCTCGGTTTCTTGTTGTGCTGGAATATAAGAGCATCACTCGAGGAGGAGAGTCTGTTCCATGACAGAAACATGTGGCGGGGAAATTGAGGCAGGTGTAGCTGTCTACTTGTGGGTGTCATAAAGACGGTGTGTTTGACCTGCGGGTGATGTGTGTGACGGGTGTAAACAGAAAACGAACAGCGTCGCACCGAGGAAGAGACGCAGAAGCGCACAGTCAGAATAAACCACAAACATTTTCCAACGGCTAAGTAATCAGAATCACAGTAAGCTCATACGCAATAAAATGTGCCCTGACAGACACGCCTAGTGCATAGACAGTACAATAATAAAACATGGATAATACAAAGAAATAGGATGGATGGATGAATGGACAGATGGACAGAGAGACACAAGTTCAATACGTTCTATTTTATCTATTTAATTGGACCATACACATTAATCACACACAGAAAACAATGTAACCTGTATCAGATTCATTCAGGGGTTCAGGAATATGTCGTTCTGCCATCTTAACCGTCACGCTGCGGTTAATCAGTTCCACGTTCGAGTGGGTTAGGGGCTCATAATGATGCCTGATCAAATAAATAAAGGAGCTATCTGAAGAGATCCCATAGGCATCCGTGCTGAAATCCCACTGTTTTACCAGCATCAGTAAGAAGAAGGCCACGGCCTTTAATTGCTTCTTGTGAAGACTCCCTCAGTTACGCGTGCGGTAATTGAATTTGACTAGGAACAAGAAGGATGGTAGCGTAGCGAAAGAGGAGCGGGTGCGCGCGCGTACACTCAGAAACACAAAACAAAGAGGATTATGAATCAGGCTTTCACGAATGCTGTTTTTTTCTTCCGTCTTTCACTTTTGCTGTCTCGGTTGATCGTTTATTGTGGGGAAAGTATTGGGTTTAAATATATGTGGGCTATCAGAGACACTGTGGGTGTCCCCTGTGTGTGAAGGAGAGCGCAGCAGAGCAGTGTGGATAGGTGTACAGCGCTAATCCGGTTAATAAGTCATTCACTTTGCGGTGACAGGCGGGCAGATCTCCGGCGAGTCTGTAATCTTGTGAAACTCTGATCAGGTTAAGAGCTGCGGGCTGCTGCTGCTATTCTCCGCTTCAGCTTGAGCAGAAAAACACAGCAGACAGATTTGTTAAGAGACAGAGAGTGAATAGAGGTGACAGTGATTTGGCAACACATCTCATTAATTATGATCAATCTTGCATTAGGGTTATGAAGTCATTGTTCCAGATATGTGGGGGATCCAGAAGTGCTATTTTATGTTTCGATGATTTATGTAGTGTTCAAATTCCTCCGAAATTCCTATCAAATGCAAATATAAAAAATGTCATTTGAGGATTTGTATTGCATTACCCTTTTTCTAAATGTGGTTTTTCCTCAAAACTACACTGCACCTGTTGACGAACATTTTCAAGAGTGCTATTTTAATTTTTAGTAAATTTATCTTGATTTAGGAAAATTATCTTTACAGTACGGTTCCATTCATTACCGTTAGTTAATGCGGTAGCTAACGTGACCTAAAAATGACAATGTATTTTTACAGAATATATTAATCTTTGTTATGTAATGTTAGATACATAACAGATACAGAGGCTGTTTAAAAGTCTCTCAGACAGTTTTAACATATCAACAAAATTTGCATCAGTTTGGTTTTGGTCGAGTGATTTTGGCAGGATGTTATAATTCATAGGAAACAGTTCAATACAATGTGGACATAAACTGCTAATGACCCCATAAACATCACTGCTTCTAATGAATGACTGTGAAGCCCTTTTTAAACTATATGGATAGCTTCTTTATTCACTTAGGAAGTACAGTGACTATGAACACACTCTTTTAATGTTGCTGCGTCTGCCCAGTGGACTTGTAACTCACAACTAACAAGACCTTCCCACGGGCTCTGGTAAATGCCTTTAACCTGACCCGTCTGTTTCTCCTAGCCCACGTGAGAGATCAGGATGAAACCAGTTAACCTTCTTCCCCCAACCCTCGTCTTCCCAATGGGAGCTGTTAAATATACCTCACAGGGCTTCGTCAGGGCTCCCAGCCACACCTGAAAGCCAACAGAGTGTTGATGCACAAATGGGTGCAAGCTACGGTGTTCCTGTAGAGCATTGCGCTTGCAACGCAAGGTTGTGGGTTCGATTCCCAGGGAGCACGTGCACTGACAAAATGTATAACTTGAATGAACTGCAAGTCGCTTTGGATTAAAGCGTCTGCCAAATGTGTAAATGTAAATGCATTGTGTACTTTTCCCCACCATCAGTGGTTACTGTACATGGTAACGCATGCAAACATCAGATATCGGAGAAACAGGAGATATTGTGTTTAATTGTATGTATATCATAACCCTGACAGAATGCTGTCACACTGTAAGTTATCTGACATGCAGCAGACTGACAGACATATGGAAACTTTCTGTCGTGTTTAAAGCACACGGTCTCGTGAATTATTCAACAACATGCATTTCCGTAAACACCTTGGAATGTGTGTAGATAAACAATAGTCAAACAGAAGCCGTGGAAAATGGCGTTGCCGGTGCTGCGCCGGCGGTATTTTTTAATCAAATATGCGACGACAGTTTCGCTTCGAATGATCTGACAGCATACTGTGTGATGTAACCAAACACACAGCCGTACACAGATGGAAGCATCGCTTCAATGTGTTGATGGGGAATAATGGCAGATTGTGGCGGAGGTGATACGTTATCTGAGAAGACAATTGTCCAGTGTCAGCTTCTGCAGGCTTGTGCATGGAATTCTACACACCTAAATAAAGATGGAGGTCCTTTGGGCTAAAACTCTGAACAAGATTGCTCCATTTTCTGAGCACCCTAAGGCTGTGTGTGTGCATGTGTGTGTGTGTGTGTGTGTGTGTGGGTTGGTGGGTTTACTTAACCATATATTGGGGGAAAATGTGCACCCAAAGTCTGAAACAGAAAGCAAAACCTGGTGAGCATTTTTCCTCATTTGGAAAAATGCTATAAAAATGTTTTTTTTTAATGAAAGTTTTCTGTTAGGGTTAGAGTGTGGGTTAGAGTTAGATTGTATTGTCTATAACTACCTAATGTGTAACCTACCTAATTATGTATAAAACAATGGAAGTCTATGGAATGTGCCCATTTAGATGTGTGTGTGTGTGTCTTGTATATCTTTGACTTGTCTCAAGGAAGCTTGGCTTTGTTTTTAGTTCATCTCCCAAAGTGGATATGTTGATGAAGGTTTAGACCACTAATAATAATATCAGACATATTGAGGACGCACATGACTTATATTCTTATGCAAATGTTATGTAAATATCCTGCATATCAAATGTAAAAGTTCACAAAGGCTTGTTTTTCCATTCTAATATGATCCACTGGCTCACAGAAAATTGACTGGCCCTCTCCTTACAGTAGAGTCACTGAAGATTTTATACTGGAGGGGAAGATTTTCATTCATTGTTATTCATAAAGAATGATTTATTTTTACTTATACTCTTAAAAAGTGTTCCTGCAGCTCAACGGGTAGAGCATCGCGCTAGCAGCGCAAAGGTCGCGGGTTCGGTTTCCAGGGAACACATAGTGCACTGAAAAAATGTGTAATCTTAACAAATGTGCTGTAAGTCGCTTTGATTTGATGAATTGCTACATGTAAATAAAGCTGTCAGGTGGCCTTGGAGATTGTACACGGCGCACAAGATGTTCACTTTTGTTGTCTGCGAAAGAGCAGTGAGAACATATTCTGATAAACATTTTCTTTTATGAATATATAAATAAGCGCTATACAATTTTTTCCCTGTTGCTCAATTTGAAGAGCATTGTGTTAGCAACGGGTTGTGGGTTCGATTCATGCATACTGATGAAAAGGTGTGTGTTAAATGCATCACGGTAAATAACATGCCGATAAACTTTAGCCTTCAGAACAACATGAGGAACAAGTCTTCTGTTTTTTGTGAACTGTCCCTTTAAGTATTTCGGTTAGTAACCAAATGGTTGTGAGTTTGATGCCGGGTTACGACCAATGAACTTGAGAGCTGTTAAGATCTGCCATCGACGTTGACTTTTCGAGTTTTCTCCATCTTTGCTTTTAGCGTACCTACATCACATTGGATAAAAGCATCGGCTTCGTGACTCTTGTCTTTGGCTGGTGACTCTGTGAGTATTTCATGGTCTGATAATAGCAGTTTTCATGGGTTTGGGATATGTGGAGGTAGCTGAAACCGTGTCATCGAGAGAGTCTGTAAATGAATGGATACTCTCAGATTGATTTAAGAGATTCAATTTAAGGTTAGAACCACAGTTTTGAACTCTAATTCCTCTGTCTCTTTCTCTCTCTCCCTCCCTCCCTCTCACTTTATCCGTTAATCTTTTCTTCCTCCTGCTCCTGTGTTCCTTTGTAACACTCTTGATCATTTTCTGGGCTTTTAAGTCCCACGTTATGAATGCGAGGCGACAGACAATGATGAGCTCTATGATCAATCACAACAAATCAAATTATGCTAAGCTAAGTACTTCCAGAACAGAGAGAGAGAGAGAGAGAGAGAGAGGTTTATACCATGCGGGTCTCATATCGGAAATCTTACTCTTTACGTGTTACGCGTTTTGAGAAATCACCCAAGGCAGAAGATTGACAGCTGAAATTTTAAATGGATAAGGTGCGCTGAACACCGCCACAAGGCCCGATGAGAGCTTCTGCCCTCGGGCGATGTCACATTTAGAAACTGGAATCTGAATTTATCGCCTTCTGCAGTAAAAACGCTCCAGATTCAAATTGAATTGTGCCATAAACAGATTGGAAGAAAGGCGAGTCTGAAAGAGAGGGTAAGTGTAACATTATATCAGCGTGCGTGTGTACAAACTGGTTTGCAGTTGAAGAAATACTCCACCACAAAAATAAAGCTACTTTTATTATTTTTTTGTTATCAATACTATTCTGTTTTTTCTTCTTTAAGGAATCCAGAAGGACATAAAGGCCCATTAAACTGATTTTTGATTAATACACTACGCCTTCCAGACTCGCAGTGCATTAAAAACAGCAGACATAATGATTACACACCAAACACCACGCACTGTTTTAGAGTTAAACACAACAAATCGACATGTGTCTGTGTTATTTTTGTAGATTGATGCTTTTATGAATTGCTATTATTTAGAAGGTTCTTGCAAATGATTTGGGCGTCTTGGTGGTTCGTCAGAAGAGTCTTCACTCTAGTGATGTTTAGATCCACATGTAAAGATCTCCACCATCATGCGGTGAAAGTGATGATGATGCTTCAGTGAGATCATCTGTCAGCTTTAAAAACCTCTTCTTCTGTCTGACCATTGCTCGGCAGCCAGTGGTCCAGATCTGCTCTTGCCTGTCCAGCAAATTGATTCCACATCTTCCAGCTGATGCCCGCTGTTTTTGTCCTCCTCTTTTCCCTGTGTTTTTTTCCTTGCTCTCCCTCTCCCGCCTTCTCTCTGCCCCCTCTTTTTCTCACTTTGTCTCTCTCTCTCATTGTCTCTCTCCCTCTCTCTCTCTTTCTCACTCTCTCCCATCACGGCAGAGAGGCAAGTGCCAATCCTTCCAAGTCATTTGCGATCCGGGCGGGATCCGAGTGATGGGATTGGTGAATTGCGGCACCTGGCAGTGTTTTGCATTGTCAGCCAAATAATCTGTGATTTATCACTCCAGAGACAAGTGAAGAGTGCAGGAGTGGAGAATCTGCAACACAGAGAACTGAACAATCTGTTCATGGAGAAGTGAAAATGAATGCAGCATCTCAGATCGGCACAGACGATCAGTGTGTCCCAAATGAGTCAACTCATGTATTTAAATACACACTTAAAATGGAGTTTGATGATTGTTATTGATACTTTTCAAATTCCTTGTATTTCAGCACCAGTGTATATGTATCAACATACCGTGCTGTTACCACCTGATACTAGGAGCACAGTATCGTTGTATGACGTTGTATGTCATTGTATGACGTTGTATGACAATCGCAGTGCTGTTTTTTATATATTAAGGTAGTTTTATTTTTTGTATATTGTTCGATAGTTTTTGTTTATCCTTTGGCACCAGATAAAAATTAATTTTATTTTACATTTTAGCAAGGAAGAAAAAAATTATAAATTCTTTACAAAATGCCTAAATAAGTACATATGAATATGGTATATAAATAATATTTACATTAAGGAACCATATAAGGAAAGCCTATATATCTTAAATAAATACATGTTTCTGGTCAAGTAGTTTGTATAGAAATATTATTTACATTAAGGAAATATAGAAGGAAAGCCTATAGAACTTAAATAAATACATGTTTTTGGTTATGTAGATTGTATAGAAATTGGATTTGGTAAGCAAACCACGTCCTAAACTTAAAATTCAGAACAGGAACAATGTTGTCCTATCTTACTGGGGGATTTGTTTAAACTCAGCTCAGTGTAAGACATTGTGTTGTTGCTAAGGGGTCATATAGGTGAGTTCTGTTGTCTTACAGGCCACTATTTTCAAAGAGGTATCTCTATAAATTCTCTTTTGTCCTAAAAGTTCATATGGCCAGGCACAGGTCATTTCACAGCAGCAATGCAAGACCCGGCCCGCTTGCAACATTTTTTGGGTTATGTGGCCTTTCTTGTTGAGACATAATTTTCTCTTTATAGTGCTCCTTTCTGCACAGAAAGTCTGGCCTTCAACTCTCTCACTCCAGTCTCCTCTTTCCGTCTCTTTAAAATAGAGACAGAGATTAAATCGATTTTTCAGTGTCATCGAATCCATGGCTCAGCTCTTTGGCTTTGACGAAGGGAAGTGTTTATACTGGTCCCTACCGAAGTCACGAAATAATATACAATCAGCCACAGAGCAGGAGAAATGAAGCCAGAGATCACACTGTAATGTCGGCTGTACAGCAGTGAACTGGAGGCCAGTGTCATAAAACACAGTGCAGCGTCAGTCTATAGAAATGCAGTTGTAAATTTGCATATATGCAAATCCACTAGTCTGATTTTGACAATTGTAAAAAAGTTAAAAGAATCTGTTGACTCGAACTAAAGAATCTTCAGCATGTAAAATGTAAATAACAAAGATGACGTTGTAATGTGCATCGTGACTTGTGATTGGTCTTCGTTTTTGCCTTAATTTGCATACTCAGTTTTGATTGGCCTGCTGTTTCTTGCATCTACTGTTCTTTTATACAGCATGTGTTGTTATGCATTTATACTTACGTACAACCAACCGAACTGAAAAACCTGCGTGCTGAATGTCATGAAAACGAAAACCGCATTCTGTTTATACAAAATAAAAACAATCTCGTGTGTGCCGGTATTTCTTTCTATAAATGCAAACCTAGTTAAACATGCTTCTTATTTTATAACATGATCAAGCTCGGAGAGGTGTGACACTGTGGACTGTTAACGATGTATTTCGCTCGTGTCATGTTTCTTATGCGGCCGCGCGACACTTTAGCAGCTATTTTCCTGTTCCATTAGCTTTGCTGTCTTCGGACCCGACACGGTCATTTCTGCTGCAGCGAATGATGGGATGGAGGCTCTTAGAACAACACGGGAGATGATCAGAAAGATGGGTGGGAAAAGGTGCAAATTGCACGAGCAGGGATGGAGGCAGAGGTAGAGAAATTGAGCGTGTCGTCCTTGCAGGGAATTGTGGGTAATTGCTATCTCAGAGTAAAACATGCACATAAAGGCTAGAGGGCTGGTAGAAGAGTGCCTTTTATCATCTATCACCCCGTGTGTTTGGAACCTTATATCCTGTACATTATGTATCAATACATCCACAGTGTGAGTTCTATTATATTCGGTTCTAGTATGTGTGTAACAGTAAGTGTGTTTGAACTGGTACTTCATCTCACATTATCACCCCTGATCTGGCGGATGAATCACGCTGCGTTTTATTTGGATTCGCATTTAAACGCTGTTTGTTTAATTGTTCAGACTGGCAATTTGTGAAATCCCGGTTGTAAAACTGTTCTCTCTGCGTTTCCTTCAAAATGATTTGCCTCTGTGTTGATTTGGTTCGGTGTAGCGTGCATCGAAGTACTGAATGTACATCAAAATACACACAAAAACACACACAAAATGACAAACTACAGTTTGTCAGAAGACTGTAGTTAATCCAAGCTTATTTCCTGACAGATATTTCCACTTGACTTATTTCGTCTGCACATGTCTGTCTGTCTCTCACACTGTCCAGGAGAATGACATCCCTGCACTAACAACCAGTTGTTCAGTTCAGTTCGATTCAGGTTGCAGAATGCACCTGCTACTCTAGTTAATAACCAAACTCTGTGTAAACAGAATAGGATTCAAAAGAGGTGTGAGAACTGGATTCAGCTGCAGTGTATACGTGGTCATGAACAGGAGGTGTGAGGGGACCCAGCTAACAATATTAGGTTGTAAGAACATTCTAGGAATGTCTGTTTTTTACATGAATTAACGTTATTGTTTGGATATAAGAATGTTTTTCAAACGTTCTAATTCTGTAGCCACTAACTTCCACTAACTAAGAAAGAACAATGTTTTTGATATACGTGATATATAATGTTAAAAAAAGTTCTCCTAACGTTACTGCAGCAATGTTTTTTGAAAATGTTAAAAGAACTGTTAGAAAATGTTAACCAACATTCCAAGAACGTTCCTTGTTAGCCGGGGAGACTAAAGCACTAAACACACCAAGAAGTCTCTACAGTTTGAGCCTTACGTGATCTGTAATAGACATACACGCGCACACATTCGTTTCAAACTTCAGCGTGCCCCCGCGGTGACCCAGAGCTGTAATAGTGAGACGTGCTTGCTTCACGCTGCCTGAGGTACGGGCTGTGTGTGATTTGCCGGTAGCAAAATGATAGTGCTCTGCTTGCCCATGACAACGTCACACAGACGCAGCCTATCAAGGTGTCAAAAACGTCCAGTGAATACAGAGTACCATTAATAACTACGGAGAGAGAAGTAGAGGAGAAAACTAAAAACTGAGGGGGAAAAACAACAGGATTGTTTATAGAAAGAAAAAGACACCTCAGGGTCAGTTTCTCCCTCTATCATTATGTGAAAAGGCGCTTTCGTTTTTCTTCAAATAAGTGCAATTGCGGTTTAGCGCAGAGAATGTGGAGAAAAATCATAATAATGGCCAAAGCCATTACAAATCCAGCAGAACAATCACTGCTGCTCCAGCCGACATTGCACATCACATACGTTGTTGTTATTTTCTTTCTCTCTGTGTCTTTCTGCAGGTTTCTCTCGGTTGTGATGAGGTGCTGGTGAATGGAAAAGAAATGAGGGGGCGTGTCTCTCTTCAAGTGAACTTTACCTACCTCTATTTGACCAGCCAATTAGAGCTCACCGTCTGGGTGCCACGGTTACCGCTCCAGATTGATGTTTCTGATGTTGAACTCAGTCAAGTGAAAGGATGGAGGGTGCCTATAATCACCAATAAGAGGTTTGTATGTGTATGTATGTGAGCATCTGTCTTACTCAGTGGTTCTTCAATGTTTTCTGTCCGCTGAAATCCAGAAATGCTTTAAACAGCTAGTAAATTTGCCACAGAATATTTTTATCAATGTTTATTGAGGGTTGGATTTTTATTTACCTCATGTAGTTTTGTTCATGGTTTTGGATGATGAGGGCACGTAACAGAACTCGTCCATGTTGGCATCTGCCTAATTTTTAACTTCTACCAAGTGTCAGATGAATTTGTAGTCTGCAGTCTTATCAGAACCGACCTACAACACATGATTGGATCACGACCCACAAGAACCAGAACCAGAACCACTGGTCTTATTTACAGCTATATCAGGAGCAGGACACGCTTTATGTCCATTAAATCCACCAGAGGTTTGCTTTCATCCGTTTCATGTTGTGTGTGTGTGTTTGTGTGTGTATGTGTGTGTGTGTGCGGTTATATGTTTGTTTTTTCACCAGCCAATTCTGTTTGTTGGCCTTCAGTCTGTCTGCTGGGCCCATTTTTCAATTTGGCCAATTTCTGTCTCTCTGCCTGTAACAACAAAACCACTGTTACCACCAGGAAACACTCACACACACACACACCTCATGCAGTGCTTTCCCCAGGTGAACAGGAAATGTGAAGGTAATCACCGTTTCAGAAAGAGAAAGGAGAGAAAAGAATTGAAAAGGAAAAAGGTACTTTGAAATACACAAACAGTTTTATAACAACTGGATTGGGCATAGTGAGCAGTAATAAAACCTCAAGATCAGAGCAATTAAAAGGACAGTGCGTTCCAAAATGTATCCTCTGCATGCAACAGTTACTGACCCTCATGTTGTTCCAAACCCATTGTAAACCTTTCCCCAAATGGAACTGAAAAGGAAATATTGGAATCAATGTTCGAACTGCTGCTTTTCATCCAGTAAGAGTGAATGGGGGCCGAAACTGTCAAGTTTACTTACCATTTATTTATATTGTTTGTATCATTTCTTATTGCTTTGTCGCCTTCCTTCCTTCTTTGCCACCCCCCCAGGCCGACACGTGACAGCGAGGATGATGAAGATGATGAGAGGAAGGGCAGGGGCTGTGCCCTGCAGTATCAATATGCTCTGGTGCGCGTTCTCACTCACTTCGTAGCCGAACCAGCTGACCCTGGTGGAGAGCTTGTGCACATGCTGGGCTCTGATTGGTCAGCCGACATCACAGAGATGGTGCTAGACTTCCTGAAAGTGGAGGACACACGCATTGCTCGACTGATTGATGGGAGGGTCCTGGTGGGACGAGATCTGGGCATCACCACTATACAGGTAATAATTACTTCCTGTCTGTCTGTCTGTTTGTCTGTCAGTTTGTCTGTCAGTTCGTTCACTGATCAATCTCTCTAGTTCAACTAACCGATTCAGTTCTTTTGTTAAATATTTACCGGATTCAGACTTCCCAGCTAACAACTCGTAACGTTTCCATTTAAGGAGCAAAAATGTTATTTAAGACGTTTACAAGAACATTATTCAAACGTTTGTTTGAATTCTGTAACATTTTCTTAAATTTAGGAGCAACTGAAGACCAACGTTTTTGATATATAACAACAAAATTGCGTCAACTTTTTGATAACTTTAAGTTACCTAGTAACTCGAGTTACCTAGTTACCTGGCGAGTTAGCCAATGTTCTGCGAAGATGGGTTGGAAAAACAAGGCACTATTTGTATGTACCACACACAAAATGACTGTGTTTCAGTGCCCATTTCATAGTTAGCATGTTTTAACATGCTAGTAACACCTTCCTTGTTAAACACAGTGGAAATATTTCATGTGAGTGATAACAAGCTTGTTTGCTTACAGGTGTTGAAATCTTGAAGGTGCTGAACGCTCAGCTCTGTGTGAAGTGTTGTGTTGACTCACAGGCCCCTGTGTGTTTATGTACACTTCCTTTTGTAGACATGTGTGCGTTTGAATCCATTGGGCTCTGTTTACACTTCATCATGCTGGTGCGAATGTGTGATGTTTACGTAAGGCCTCGCATGTGATTCCCAGCTAACAGGGAACGTTCTCGGAACGCTGGATAACGTTCTCTAAATTTCTCTACATTTTTCTAATGTGATGTTATTTATAAAACATTGTTCTTAAGTAGTTAGTGAAACGCTTTAAAAACATTAACAGAATTAAAAATACAGAATTAAAAATGTTTGAATAATGTTCATGTAATCAAGCAATAATGTTAATACAACGTCTAAAAAACTGGACATTTGATTGTTCCGAGAACTTTTAAACCATTTTTGTTGCTTAATGGAAACGTTAGGGAAACGTTCTTAAGTTCTGAAATCCTAACCTAAAATTGTTAGCTGGGTTAAAAATGTGTAGTGTCGTATAGATGTTATGATTGAAACATTTTGGAAGAGGTTGTGCGTAGAATCCCTCCCTCTCATTTTGGCTATCACCACCCGTTTGATTTCCTGTCATTTCAGTTTCTTTCTTTCTTCCCGTCAGCCTGGGAATCCTCATGGTGTCAGTCAACAGTTTTTGTCCATGGTAACAGGCGATGGTGCTCGGCGATGACACGACGATTCTGAGAGCTCTTTGTACACCTGTCATACTGGTTGTCTTGTCATAGCCAAGCAATGTTGCAAAATGTCAGTTTGTATCTCCTCGGGTTGGCGTTGGAGGATGGAAAATATTATATAATGGAAAGAGGATTTAAAAATGGTTTTCTATATAGACAGACAGACAGAGACAGACAGACAGAGACAGACAGACAGACAGAGACAGACAGACAGACAGACAGACAATCAGACAGACAGACAGACGTTCAGATTAGATCTAAATAATGGTGGATAGAAGATCGGATACTATTCCGTTACAAAAAACATTTGTCATCTTCAAATCTCTTTAGTGGAAAAGTCAGAATCTATAAGGCAATATCTGGGCTGTGTGAGGATGGGATCACTGAGGACATTTCTCTGTATTTCCCAGGTGATATCGCCTCTGTCTGACTCGATTTTGGCTGAAAAGACGATCACAGTGTTGGATGATAAAGTGACTATCACTGATCTGGGGGTTCAGCTGGTGGCCTCGTTGAGTCTCTCTCTGCAAGCCAGTTCCACCAACAACAGAGCCTTCTATATCACCACCACGGCCCAGGACCTGCTGCACACACCCAAACAGGTGAG
The DNA here is from genome assembly GCA_036877585.1 of Botia kubotai. Taxonomy (NCBI): domain Eukaryota; kingdom Metazoa; phylum Chordata; class Actinopteri; order Cypriniformes; family Botiidae; genus Botia; species Botia kubotai. Next base: position 29,570 of record JAZGTI010000322.1, on the reverse strand, counting down.
AACATTCCGGGCTCATTCACTAGCATGACATAACTCTTTGTTTAGACTAGCGCAGCTAAACTAGAACATTCTTGAAATTCAGATTGCCTTGAATTAGCTGGAATGTTTCAGAATGTCAAGTGTACTGTGTATTGGCTGGAACATTCCTGGACTTGAAGTTGAGGTTACCATGAATTAGCTAGACTGTTCTCAGAACGTTGGCTAACATTCTTTAAACATTCTCTCAAAATGGTTGAATTTTTTTTTTAGTAATGTTAGTAGAACGCTTTTAATGTTATATATCATGTATATCAAAAACGTTATGCTTCAGTTTTTAGTGGAACGTTCTAAAATTGTCACAGAATTCAACCGTTTGAATAATGCTCTTACAATCAACCAATAACCTTAACACAACATCTACAAAACTGGATGTTTTGAACATTCTAGAACTTCCAAAAGAACTTCAGTGTTATTCTTACTTCATGGAAACGGTAGGGAAACATTCTTACAACTGGAAATGGTTAGCTGGGGAGCAGTTGAGGTTACTTGGAGTCAGCTGGAGCGTTCTAGAACAAGACATTGAGGCTGCTGTGAATTAAATGAGACGCCTGCCTTTTCTGGATGATTGCATCTGGATTAAGTTGCTTGTGCTAGTGTTCATTTACAGAAAGTAGTACAGCTGAAAGTGTTTAATAAACGTTTAATCGTTAAACAGCTGCAGAGAACCTGGATTTGATTAACAAAATCATGCACATGAAAGACTTCAACATCAGGTGCTACTATTGTCCCATTTATGAATGAATAGTCAATGTTTATTAGAACCCGTGGCTAATGAGCGAGATGCTAGGTGAAGCCAGGTAAAGAAACAATACCTCGCTTACTTTTCTGATAATGCAACATTTTAGACCAGACATTGTAAAACTTATCTGCTGTATCAACAGTCTGCGCTCCGCCCTGCCAACGGTACAGGTATTGTTAGAGAAATAATTGGGTAATATGCAAACACGTTCTTCAGAAAGCTCTTGCCCCTGCGCCAGGTGCTCACAGGCCCTGACTGGAGGCCCCAGTGTTCATTTCAGCAGGTGTTGTTATAAGAGAGAGGCGAATATCTCTAATATCCGTCTTTTCCCTGCAGTGCTGTTTGGAATCATCTGATTAAAGGATCTAAAATAGCAGCTCGGCTAAAAATCGACTTTCTTTGCCTTCTGCCAGCTTTTTCCCACGCACAGGGCCCAAGGTTAACTATGAGTGAATGAGCGTGGGTGGGACAACACTGCAAGAGTCTCATTTGGAGTCGTTGGCAATTACGGATATTAAGAAAAACACTTTTTTTGTATCATTTGAAGAAGCTGCCAAAATCACTGAGGCTGTATATATTTACCCGGAGGTTGTCTTTACCCGGCTAACAATTTTAGGTTGTAAGAATGTTTTCCTAACATTTCCATTAAGCAGCAAAAGCATTAAAAAAGGTTATTCTCAAAGTTCTTGGAATGCCCAAAATGTCCAAAATGTTTTATAGACGTTGTATTAATGTTATCGCTTGGTTATGCGAACCGAGCGATTACTCAAACATTTTTTTTGTAACATTTTTTAAACGTTCCACTCACTTTTTAAGAATAACGTTTTTGTTATGTTGATGTGATATAAAAAACGTTCTTACGTGACTGCAAAAACCTTTTTTGGATCATTGGAGAGAACTTTTAGCCGACATTCCGAGAACATTCCCTGTTAGCTGTTAGGGTGTCAGACTACGTGACTTTCTTTCCTGTAACACAAGCTTGAAATAATGTTTGTACTGCTCTTTCACACACAATAAATGAATAAGTGAATATTAAAGCGTCAAAAGGGTAAAACGTTGTTGATTAAAAGATGACAGTATTTTCATTTATGGGCCAAACTCTTCCTTTAAAGAAAATCTTTTCATCCCTGTAACACAATGTTAAAGAGTTATGTTTCCCTGTAGTGGATTTAGTGAGATCATTAAAACATCTAAACATAAAACAATATTTTCTGCAGGCTGTTACAGATGATGATACTGCCACCCTGAATCTAAGACTGTACCAAAAAATATCCATTCTGTACACATAATGTCTTTTCAGTTGTATTTCTTTAGCGTGCATCAACTCTTAATGCAGTGAGGAGCAAATTATTGGTTTCCTTATGCCATCATTATATTACCTTTTATTTATTATTGTATGAAGTACTAAAATGAGACTTTTTTTGACATTAAAGCTAAACTTATAGCAGCCCTGGATTTATCACAGGAAATTGTGAGGTTTTGTATACATTTATTAGGAAAAATAACCTTGACATCGTTGCTTTATTAGATGTCAGTTCAAATGAAATCACAGGAAGTCGTCTCTTGCTTTGAATTCTCGTGTTCGGAGATAAAAAGTGTTTTCATGCATCATTCTCACAATGCGGTGGGGTGCGTGTCAAAGCTTTATGACTCATCAAGGACGGAGATGCAATATCTATATACGTGACAAAATTTTGACTTATGACTTGCTGTTGTTAATTAATCCATCTGTCTGTTCTACCTAAACAGGAAGCTGTTATCAGTGCTTGGGTCCAGTACAGCGATGGCTCGGTAACCCCTCTCGACATCTACGACCCCAAAGACTTTACCCTAACCATTACCTCTTTGGATGAGACCGTGGTCTCCACCTATCAGGAGCAAGCCCAGCGCTGGCCTGTGGTAGTGGCGGAGGGCGAGGGCCAGGGGGCGCTCTTGCGCGTCGAGATGATGATCTCAGAAACCTGCCAGAAGTCTAAGCGGAAGAGCATTTTGGCAATGGGAATAGGAAGCGTACAGGTGAAGTTTGGACAGAATGATCTAGAGCAGAGGAGTGGAACTCAAGAGGAGAACAGTCTGGATAACAGCACAAACGAACAGAGACATAAGGTTCTAGACCCAGGTAAGACTAGCGGAGGAGACACCTGGAAATACCCAAACACAGCAGTGGACAGAGAGGAGGGATCTCCAAAGAAGATGAGCACCACTGCAAGGACAACACTAAACAGTCGCTCTGGGGGCAATAAACAGAGCGGAGGGCAGAACAACCCCGTGGACTACACCAGTTACCCTGCACAGGTGGACCTACCAGGTGGTGCGGAAAGTGACCTGACCCAGAGCCCAAGAGGTTTGTCAGACCTGGAAATCGGCATGTATGCCCTACTGGGAGTTTTTTGCCTCGCTATCCTTGTCTTCCTCATCAACTGTGTGAGCTTCGCTTTCCGTTACCGCCACAAACAGCTTCCTGTTCTGGAACAGGGCAACATGAACCATGCCCACGATTGGGTGTGGCTTGGCAACGAAGCAGACCTGATGGATCACCACGGTGACCACGGTCCTCTGGCCCACAGCGATGAGTGCACAACCGCAATCGATCGCAACGAGGGGTGCGAGGAGAGCAAGTACCTTCTCAACGGGAGCGGCATTCAGAAAAGCGTCTCCATGCACGGGCGTGGCGTACCCCACGGGCACTCCGACCCACGACCGTGTTCTGGAAATGACCCCAGTGGTAAAGTGGAATCCCTCAACAACTCGCCCAGTGCAGCCAAACGCAAGAGGGTCAAGTTTACCTCCTTTGCCACTGTGCTACCTGAAGAAGGGGGGCCGTACACCAACTCTATCCTAATTGGGAATGAGGATGACATAAAATGGGTCTGTCAGGACATGGATTTGGGACCGTCTGCCGAGCTCAGAAGCTACATGGAGAGACTGCAAGACAATCTGTGAAAGGTGGGAAGAGAGGGAGAGAGGGAGAATGAGGGAGAGGACGGACACACAAAAACTCACCAGAAATGCCTTTGCACTGAGGGGGAATGGACGAGGGGTGTTGCAGAGAGACAGAGGGGTTCCTAATAGAGATTCGAAAGCGGATACAGGTAGGGAATAGATTAAGGACAGTCGGAAGGAATAAAATCCACCGGGAGTCTGGAATTAAGTAGGAATTTAAGGGGAAATGGGTGAAAAGAGACTGGCACGTTCCTACTGGCTCTGACAAGCAGTCCAGGTGGCGCAGAGTGAGCAGCTGCCAGTTGGCTAGTGCAGGGACAGAACGGCAGTTACCGACACCCCGAATAAACAAGTCTAAACAAGACCGGAGAGAAAAGGCCGAAAGATAGGAAACAAACATGACAGCTGTACAGAAAATGACACTCCATGAAAGTCAATGAACAGGGGTTGCTGATGTAATTTAGTTTCTGGTTTATTTGGATAAAAGTTTAAATTATGGAATAATGGATGGATACAACAATCTTATTTTTATTGAAGATAATCCCTGGGCTGTTTTTCCAAATAGAGCAGTATGGAAGTAGACCAGAACATGCCCGACCCGTTTCTGACCCAGGTGTATGTTTGTTTTTAACACTTATTTTGTACCGGCTGTCCTCCTGTGTGAATTCTGAGGGAGTTGGGTTTGGGGGGAGGAATTGGGGGGAGGCAGGTGGAAATTCCCAGGCTGGGATATCACCTCTATCTGTATATGCTGTTTTAGGAGTCTATGGAAAACTCCAGAACCAACCACAACCCTCCTTTTCTTTTTCCCTTTGAGAGAAAAACTCTCGACACAAGTGACGAAAAGCAACATACAAATAAAAAATACTCCAAGTGAATGTGGACAAACAGGATTGTGGACGTCTTCTGGAGGTTGTTCATTTGCACAATAACAATAATGCAAGAATTCCGATTTTAACGTGGCTCTCAGCTGATCGGAGACCGGGGTCCAGTCCGTCTGAACTGTACTTACAGTATCTGACCCAGACTTACAACCTTATTTTGAATCAGTCTGACCCCTGCATAGATTTGTGGCGATGAATATCGGACAGACCATGTAGACATCCAAACCCACGAAATGAGTTTCTTATTAAACCACACGATTGCTCTGATAGCTATACTATACAGAATAGAAATGGTCTATTATTCTCCAGTATGGTAACTGTATGAATGTTTCTCTTTTATTAAGGCAAACTGTATATCATTTATCCCCCTTTAATACACTCCCCCATGGTTTTTACATGTTCTAGGTTTTAAAGCAACCTTAAATTTCTGCTTCACCCACTCAACAATGCCCCGTTTCCCAAATCCTTGTTGTTTATATTATTAAAGAGTTGTAGAGAAGGAGAAAATAGGACCTTCTCTTTGAATGCTCAGGTGAAAATATGCTCACAGACGAGACGTTTAAGAGTTGACATGTAGACTGTAAGAATGCAATATTTATTTGTATGTGTAACATGAGGTAGGATGTAAATAAAATGACTCAAAATTTCTTGTGGACACTACAGGACATGAGTACATGTTCACATTTGACACATGGACGATCTCCGTGTTTCATTTTCTGCGTTAACGTCTGCCTTCGCCGGGGGTGTGAAAATGATACGCTTTGATATGTTAAGCCACGTCATGGGTTTTGTCGGGACTTGCACATTTTCCATTTACACGGGATTCAGTCTTTTCCTTTGATTTATTATTCCTGTTCATTTCAAAGGTGTTTGAATACTTAAGCTAAAGGTGCTCACATTTGCTCTGATGTGTCGGAATCAACGTGCGAGTCCATCGGCTTGATGAAAATGATGCGGTATAAAAGTGACTCGATGTGAGCGGTTGTGGCGAACGAACGACAGACGTTTGACTTGAGCTAAAGGCTAAAGGTGTTTTGAGGCCCTTCCTTTTTCTCTGAAACATACATACCTCATTTTAGCCAAGGTAAAATACTCTTGCTTTTCATGTGTTCTCATGGGATCAGTTTCAGAAGCTTAGGCTATAACGTTATACTCTGTTCTGGCCTTGGTTCTCAGTGCAAATCGCAAAACGACTGTTTCTCTTATGAAGTTGCTTGATTTAAGCACTATCTAGTATATTGTGAGTTGTGACTGTACATTTTGAAGAAACCAGAGAATAGAATGAGAGAGAGAGAGAGAGATGTTGATCTCATGTCAAGGCCATGACATCTCTTTAACCAGACGGTAATACTCTGGTCTGTAACAATAAACAACAAATCTTTTGTTTTTAGACCACGCACCATACACATGAGGCCTTAGACGCAGTGTCACGATGTCTGATGACTCAAAAATATAAACTCATCTTTTTCTCATATTCCCTCGGTAATATTCTGCAATGTTTTTAGTTGATCTATTCCTAAAACCTACGTGATCAGCATTTACTCATAAGCCGTGTCCGATCCCTCTATATCAATCCCTGTTTTCATATAAATATATTCGTCTGATAACACCGCTACGTGTCCATGTATACAAATCTATATTTTTCATATAAATATCGTTTCAGCACCTAAAAAAGGCACGATTTTGTAGAAATAAATAGGTTTGAAGACCAAACGAATGACGTAACTCAAGAACTAATGTTTGTTATTGTCACTTGCTGGTATTTGTTCGGTATTATACGCTCATTCTGTACATTTTCTGTCATTAAAGATGTTGCCTACCGATATGAATCTTCTTTTCTCCTTCTTTTGGTTTTTCTTTGTTTCAGTGACGCTTGTTTTATTCACGTTTGCGCTAAAAACATTTGTTTATCATGCAAGTTAATCGAGGCCCTCTTTGTGTAATCCGTATTCTGTGTATAAAATTTGTTCTGAGGAAGGAAACAGGAGCCATTTTCACATGGCCACATATTTGTGCGTTGATGTCCTGTAATTTCATTGTTTTTTATGTTTTAGTGTATGCAGAGCAGCTTTTGATGTTTGTTCTGGACGGTCCAGCGCAGACATACTAAAAGCCCCGGTTTTACATCAGCGCAGGGTACGAAAAGGTAAAGTTTGTGTGAGGTGCAATGTGGGGAAACGTACACATTCCATTTGGACCGCTTCGACAAAAGATGGCACAAAAATGCTGTGTAATGACCCCCACTATCTTCCACTTGGACTTCAAAGTCATTTTTTAAAATACGGAGCCATTTTTCCCCTCTCAGGAAAGATGGAAGCACATTACACGGCTGTTTCAGAGGTGCTGAGAAAAGGTAAAGGGCTGTATTATCATTGTTTTACCAAATAGACATAATTCATTTAGTTGTAGTCAAGAGGGCTTTCAAAGAATATTACCTTTTGTTATTATTACTTATCATTTTTTGGTACAAAACAAAAAATGCATTAGGGTATTTATGAACGCACAGTGAGATATATTCTCACAGCAATTACTAATTATGGTTAATGTCAATTTGTAAATGTAGGTTTACTATTGTTGATTGTAAAGTTACATAATGCATTCAGTAATGTAAACATGTAGAACACGTAAAACGTATTAGTAAATATAGAAATGAACATTAAAACTAAATGATTTAAGATTACATGTTAAATGTAAGCTAATGCACTTAACTACTGTGAAGTCTGATTTGCCCAGGAACTGCCTACCTAAACAGGCCAAGCCGTCTGATTGGCAGGTAAGGTGACCCATCACAGTTCAGACTGTGGGCAGTCCATGAGAGTCAGTGGAACTGAAAATGAGGCTCCTGAGTCAGTAACAGTAACTTACAACCTTACTGTAAATATTATGAAAATGAACAATTTATAATCAAATGAACAATTGTATTCGCATTCCACATAAACACAATTGTTAATCGTAGGGTTGATGAATGAATGGATCATTCAGAATAGTCAATGGAATCACTCTGTTCTTTTCAAAATCTCTTCACATCTCTGTTTCGTTTAAATCGGCTCGTTTTGCGGTGCTATAAACAGATGGTTGAGGTGTCTCGTACTCTCAGACGCTCTCAAAGTTTTTTCTCTTCCCTAAACAAATTCTATTTCAATTTAGTGGCTTCTATTAACACGTGTTTCTGCACAGAGCATTGATTTACTGCCGGTATCAAATACATATTGCCAACCAAGTGAGACATGCAACCTTTCATTTACACGCCGTCGCCTTACAAATTCGACATGCTACATTAACAAGAAAAATGGCCGTGTTTGGGGAAGCCAATGGGAAGTGGCCTGTGTCTTTAGATGACATTTTGTTTTCCTATCACGTTCATTACTGGATGCCTTCGCTGGTGTGCTTTGTGTCATTGTGAGCGTTGCTTTTGCCACAAATGTGTGTATGTGTGTGTGTGTGTGTTCGTCAGAATGGACCAAGCTGCTCAAGTTTAAAGTACTCGTGCATAGGTGATAGGTTTTCCTTCCTGTTAACGGCTCACGTTCACAGAATATTTAAGTAATGCATTTTCATGAGAGGAAAGAAAGTGCCCGGAGCGCAAAGCCCTCACATGATTTCCTCGGAAGTAAATTCATTGAATTTGAGATCTTTGTGGTGTACAGTATATTCGTTAGACGCGTGTGTAGGTGAGGCAGGGGGTGGGCTCATGAAGCAAAATACACCTGACAAAACTTCCATTTAGGGAGCGTTTTTATTCGGAAAAAATGTATACGAATGCTCCACGGTGTGTCAAAATACAGACTGATTCCCAGGGAACACGTGTAAAGATAAAAATGTGTGTCTTAAATGTACTGTAAGTATCTTTGGATAAAAATGTTCGCCAATTGCATAAATGTATATGATGTAAAAAAGTGATTTTTCCTGCTTTCAACAAAAGTGTTTCTTTTGACTATGAAATACGTTTGAGCACCCTCTGGCCTTTTTTGACGCCTAATATTGTGCATTTTGTCCATGAGTTGGCATGAGGTTGTGTTTTCAGAATACTTTTGTAGTAAGTAAATCATGTTCGATGTTTTGGTAGCTTGTCAAGAATCACAGTTTGAATCTGGCCCTGGCAAATGACCCTTTTCAAATGTATAACTCACCAGAGACGTGGTTCATATTTCCCTCATCGTGTTTAACTGAACGAAGAGCAGGCCATAAAAATGGCGAGACTCAGGTCCGCTTACTCTCAAAGCAGAGAACCGTTAGCAGACATCATAAAGTGCACCAGCTCATACTCTCTCTCTCTCTCTCTCTCTCTCTCTCTCTCTCACCTGCCTCATGCTCCATTACCTCTACTGTGAGCTAAACGCCGAGCACTCTGTTCATTCAGTTCTTTGTCTAATATAGACGGTGACTCAAGTGTGCGCGCGTGTGTGCAGATCTAATGTGACGTTAAGTGGAGAGCAGTCGTGCTAATTCAATCCGTACAACAGTGGCGTGTGAGCTGAGAGTTTGTCTGCGATGGTGTATTAACACTGACAGAAAGGTTCAGAAAGCAGCTCTATTAAATTCCCATTTTGTTCTTCACAAGCCCAACACAAACTGAGCCTGAGTCACTTCTGAGGGTTACGCGCTATAGGAAGTGTGATTCGATTAATACACCGACTGTTTTTTTAAATTACGTGTGAAAGTCACAAAGATGGACCAGCCAACACTTACAGCAAAATGACGGTGGAAAGAAATTGTACAATTATGTTTTGTTTAAACATAAGATCATTCCCGCTTCTCTCATTTCTCTTCCTCCTGTCCTCTCTTTCCATCTTTTTTCTCTCTTCCTCTCTCCTGTCCTCTCTTCTTCTCTCCTCTTCTCCTCTCTTCTCCCCTCTCCTCTCTCCTCTTCTGTTCTTCTCTTTATCTCTCTCCTCACTTCTCTTCTCTTCTCCTCTTATCCTTGCCCCTCTTCTCTTCTATCTTCTCTCCTTTCCTTTCCTGTCCTCTCTCCTCTCTTCCCCTCCTCTTCTCCTCTTCTCTCCTCTTCTTCTCTCTTCTCTCCTCTTCTGCTCTCTTCTTCTCTCTTCTCTCCTCTTCTCCTCTCTTCTCCCCTCTCTTCTCTCCTCTTCTGTTCCTCTCTTTCTCGCTTTCCTGTTATCTCTCCTCTCTTCTCCTCTTCTCTCCTTTGCAGTTTGATCTTGAACTTCAGGTCTGATGTAAGTGTGACGTCTGGTCCGTTTCAACTTTGATCACTTTTGACTTGTTCATCGCCACTCGCACCTTCCACCCATGAACAGCGTGTGTATATATAGACCCACAGCTTGGAAAGCAGAGACTTCTAATGACGGCAGAAATGGAGTGAGATGATGAGCAGTTTGTGATTTTTCAAAGTATCTAACAATTAGTTCAGTGTGAATTTGAAAGGTCCAGTAATAGATTTCCTCTCTCCTCCAGAAGCACTTAGCCCTATTCAGGAGACACTGTGATAGAGTTATTAAGATGCTAATATATCCACACACCCCTCCGCGAGTGTGCTAATAATGCAGCCATGATGTGTCATTACCTGCATGCTGATCTTGATATATAGAAGATTAAACTCTAGAAGAACCATTTTAGGTGCTTCTTAATGTCATGTGCATTAATCGAAACCAGTGGTGATCTCTCTCTCTCTTGCTCTCTCTCTATCTCTCGCTCTTTCTCTGTCTCTCTCACCCTTTCACCAACACACACACACTAGTTTTCATGTTTAATAGAAAAACCCTAATTATCCGTAAAAAATCATGTGATTGTTTATATAACATTAGGCTTTAATGAAGGTATTTTATGTGCTCCTTTATGTGATAATTAAGAGGCACGGGAATAACACACTAAATATTTAACATTAATACGGGTGACTGACCGTTTTAAAACATTATCTGTATGGCATTTATTTTAGCATTTATAATTTTGCCTTTATGCATTTGCATGGGTAAATATAAATGTCAGTTTTTCTCTATTTAGTTGTCATTTGATATGTTTGAGCATTGCGCACATAACATGTGAATTACGTCGCATGCTTTCTCTGTCCTGTTACAGTTTTTGTCCTAACCCCCAAGCGAGGGCCGAATAATTCATTCAGTTTGCTTCTATTTCTGTAGAGCTGCGGTGAATAGCCCCGCCCACACCAAAATCCCATTGGCCCAAACTCCCGCTCCGCTCCAGCTGTATATTAAACATGAAATAAGCTCTGATAAGCTGTTATTGTGCTGCATCACGCAGCATTTCTGCTTTCAGCGTGGGCAGGCAAATTACCCGGCGCTGAACACTGCGTTGCACCTGGTTAGTAAGACTGGTTAGAGAGACAGTGTAAGAAGACTGTTACTGTATGTTGGGTGTTTGCTGGCTTTACAGTACTTACTGATTAGTAATTCACATTTCACTTGACCAACCTTCCTTAGATGTTCTCCAGATTCAGAGGAGAGCTTTTCCGCCATGTAAGGAGCAAATCTGAGGGACTTCAATGACATTTCAGCTTTAACATTGAAGGAAACGTGCATGCAGTGCATTTGAGATGCAGTACATTCAAGCCGGTCTCCAGCTTCAGGCAATAAACTCTATAGTGAACTTTGGTTCCACCGTGCACAGCATGTGTAACTACTGCATTCTCAACAGCCCTGTCCCAGCTAACAGGGAACGTTCTCAGAACATTGGCTTAAGTTCTCTTAAAGTTATCACCGTTTTTTGCTGTAATGTTAGTAGAACTTCCTGGCATTATACGTCATATCAAAAACGTTATATTTAAATAGTTAGTGGAACGTTTTTAAAATGTTACACAATTGAACATGTTTAAATTGGGTTTGCTTATAACCAAACCCAAAAGTTAATATGGTGTCTAAAAAATGGGCATTCGAATGTTCCTAGAACGTATAAAATGACATGTGTAACATTTTTGTTGATTAACGGAAACGTTAGGAAAATGTTCTTACCACCTAAAATTGTTACTGGGGTGGAGTTACGACACAGAATGTCACATTGGCGTGATTAATGGCACAAATAGTGTATAATCACACACACACACACACACACACAGAGTCAGAGCAGCTGAGCCGGTGGTTTGTAGAAAGATAGATGATGTCCTACATGGGGAAAGGGACACCACAAAACCACCTACACGCTTCCTCTTCATCATAACTACACGCTACACGCTTCCTCTTCATTATAACTGGCCAATAGAACAGCCCAAATCATGCCTTAATAAACACAACTGTGAGCCAGATTCACACCACAGTTGTGCTGCTTTTGTGTGTGATATTTCAGTGCAATATTAATAGTGTGTTATTCACTGACCACTCACAATTCCGTTTAACTAGACGTGTTGAAATGCATCGAAATACGCTGCATGCATAAAATGCATTGAAATAGCACTAAACGCATTAAATTGAAATAGTGCTGCATTGTAAACATGCAATCGTTTGTAAACTCCTTTTTATGTAAATTAGGCTTATCATAGATTACGTTTTATTTACTAAAATTCTGCGCAGTTCATACTTGGTGAATTTTCCCATATGTCCTAATACCATCTATGCAAAGAACTCTGGGTAATTTGTTTAACCTGAAGGGAAAAAATTCTGGTATCCAGTGGCAAAGAAATGAGAAGCAACTAACAGTTAGTTCTGCCTGTCGCTCTCTGCACAGTTGTTTCTCTCCTCGGCCTTCCTATCTGCGTGATGTATAGCTTGTTTCAAACACAGATTACTGGGAGAGCGCGGGGTGTTGGGGGGGGGGGGGAGTAAGGAGAAACACTACATCTGAGATGCTGCCCTGTAAAGGATCTGATACAGATTAGCAGGCCCGTCCTCCCAGTCTGCGCAGCCAGTGTGGAAATGACTTTTCCATGCCTTTCTGAATGCTCATGCCTGTGAAGGTTTTTTTTTGTTTTGTAGTGTTTGGGGAAACAGCAACAATATAACCCAGCTAACAATTTTAGGTTGTACCAACAGTACCCCTAACATTTCCCTAACATTTCCATGATGTAACAAGAATGTAAAAAAATAGATTTTGATCATTTCAGGAATGTTTAAATCGTCCAGCTCTTTACACATTGTATTAACATTGTTGCCTGGTTATACTTCTAACTAAAGTATAAAGTTATTGATACATATGATATATAACGTTAAAAAGGTTCTACTAACAAGAACCACAAGAACGTTTTTTTATAGAGAATGTTCCCTGTTCTCTGAGAAGCCCGTTTTTCGTTCAGAGCCACGCAGCAGATCTGCCGTTTCACAGGCCTATTTTAGCTGAAGCACATTGATTCGTCCTCGCAAACGTAATGATTTGAGGTCCCTGATATCATATCCTGAAGGACAAGCGTGCGCGGAGTTAAATCTGAGGCGGACCGTTGAAATAAAGGACAGTTACTTTGTGAATTAATTAAGTGTGGAAGAATAGCTCACCTCAGCAGAAACCGTCTGTCTTGCGTTCACTTGCCTTTTGTTGCATTTTTTCCTTTCTCTTCCTCTGTAATAGGGGAATCTAAATGTTAGTTATTGATAAACTCATAAATGGCTTCTTTATGGCTCCATAATAGCTTCAGCGGGGAGCTTTTTTTTTACTTAAACTAATTAAACGGGATAGATAAAGCTTTATAAAAGTGAGGAATAAACCTTTGTGGAGAGTTTTATCCTGTCGAAAGCCCTTCGCAGAAACACAGACAGATATTCGATTCTTAAACGCAACGATGCATTTAAGTGTAAATGTACCGATACGCTCTCGGCACACTACACGGGTAAGATCAAACTGAACGAGGGACACTTCTCCATATCATTTGTCAAAGTACGTTTGCTTGATTTTTACAAATGTAACTAACATTTGAAATGAAATAAATTATTTTTTCAAAACGGTGTAGCTGTTCTAGTAACAAGCAACTAGCTATATAGCATAAATTATTTAAAAGTCGCTAAATGATATGAATGTAACTAATTCCTAACAAAAAATTGTTAAGCTCTTCCAAAATAGTGTGGCTTTTTCAGTGACAAGCCACCTTGTCCAACAACTAGCTGTGTAGCCTGACCAAAAATGTCACACTGCACAGAGAGCCGAGGCAATAATCCAACCTTCTGTCATAAATTAAATTTTGCCTTTTGATCTCTCATATGTAGCATTAAAAAGTCTTCTTTTATAATTCAGGTGAATCGGTTCGTTCAAGTGTAAATGATTCAAGACCCTGTGTCGTGTTATACGACTTTTTTAAACAATATTTCATATAATATTTTATTTAATCCTGTTATTCATTAATTTGTTTTTGAGTAATATAAATGTGGACATGTTATGTGTATTTTGTGTGTGTGTGTGTATATGCACACATATATATATATATATATATATATATATATGTGTGTGTGTATGTATGTATATGAACTTTATAAAGATCACTGTATATCATTTGCCCTTCACTAACATGAGAGGGGTGAGAATTTAAAAGCACAGATGATAAAACATATGAAATGCTTTTCTAGCAGGTTCGTCTCTGTGTCGCTGTATTTGTCACAGAAAATTGACCATTGCAAACAATGTTAGTTCAGAATAAGGCCACGGGCTGCCTTCCGTGCTGCAGTAAAAATTCATTTCACCACTAAAACTTTTCATCCGTCAAAGTCAATAGTGTCTCCTATATCTCTCTCCATATATCTGTCTATGTGTCCATACATCCATCTATCCATCCATCCATCTTCCTATTTTTTTAACAGTAAGAATGTTTTTGTGACCTTTGTGGATTTATTTTCTTTTCTACTTCACAGAGAACATGGTCTATTCACTCAGCATTTCACACTCTGAATACACCATTTTAAAACACACACACACACACACACAAAATAAAAAAGAGCGCCCTATACCCTAAACTCAGAGAGCCGGTGGAGCATGTGAATAATGAGGGCAGGATTTAACACTTTAATGAATGTTTGATTAATATTTAGTCATTTTCCTGTTGCAGGAAGTCCATTGTAATGGGATCTCTGCTGTTTTCTCCTGCTTAAAAGCCCCAGGCTGGGCAAATTACACTGAGGTACACGAGGCTCCAAAGAAACAGGAAGTGCCCTGACACGCCCTCACCAAAACCCACCAGCTCTGGTCTGAATGTCATGGTCTGGAATAGAACTAAATCCCTCAGGGAAATCCACACTGTAATATCCGTCTCTGAAGTGTGGTGCTTCGTTAAAGCTCATTAGAGCTCCTAAATCAGCACTTTACACCCACTCTCACCCAAAACAAACTCTGCTGACAGGCCGGTACAAGCTAACTGCTGGAAGTTTCACACAGCAAAATTTAATTTGCTCAGAGGTTTCTCTTTTATAACTCAGGAGACTAAAGGGAGTCCTCAGTTTAGATAAAAATATTTAATTGAAGTATGGCAACTTTTTGGATCGCAAAAAGTACAGCAAAGCCCAGTTTTGCTCATTTTCGGCACAGTTTTGAGATATTTTTGAGTTTACAGGAGGCAAGCTTTTGTGAGGAGACACATGCACGTGAGATTACCGTGGTGATTTCTTCCACTTCACACCCTCTCATTGCAGTCGAAGAGCAACTGTCGCGCCTCATTTGTACGTTTTCTGTGGAGATGTAAATTTGTGTGAAAACTTCTAGCTGAGGTCCGGACGCCAGAAATGACCTGAAAATATGTTTGTGAAATATCTACTGAGCTATATGCTTTCCTCAGATCATATCACAGAATAATATCACTTACACAACCTCGTCGGTTTAATTGGTTGCACACCCACCCCATTACTGGCTGCAGACACCCATTACAGCCTCAGAGTCTAGCTAAAATCCAGCCTCCCCTGTTAATTCAAGGCCTAATGCAGAATATTACATGCTCGTGAATGCTTGTGTGCAGTCTGATGGGTTTCCCACATTCAGCCACGATTTCTCTCCGTTTGTTCATTAATATAGTGACCTTGGAGAGTCTGTGTTAGACAGGTTGTTGGAGGATTTAAAGATTAGCCTGGCTCTCGCTTCACTCCGTCTTCTGTGCTCCACCTTTATAGAAGTATGATATGTTTATTGGCCCGCCAGATGCACAAGAGAGAGCCCCCACCCCCAGCTTCTGCCTGCCTCTCCATCTCTCTCATATTTTTTGGCGTTCATCCATTATCTGTTTCATCTTTCCCCTTGTGCACTTCCTGTATCTCTTCCTTATTAAATCTTGCTTAAATCTGCATCTTTTCTTTCCTCTCTTATATGAACTGTGCAGATTTACAGCAGATAATCAGAACCACAATCTTGCCTATTAATCTCTATTCCTGTCTTTATCTATTTCTGTTGTACTCTCCCTGTCTTATTCTCCATCATACCGTCTTTTGTTGTCAACACTAGATGTAGGCTTGCACTAACTGGACGTTTCGCAATTGAAGATTGCGGACAAACCAGACTGGAATTTTACAAGTCAGTCTGAGGCATCAGACTGCAAGACTGTGTCCTCACAAAATTGTGGCTCACTGCTTGCCTGAACTGGCTTGCTGTTGTTAGCACAAACACAACAGAGCATGAAAATAAGGTTGTCATGGTAGATTTACCCAAAGCCCAAACGGATTGGTGATCAGTGGCCCCAAAAAGTATTTGGACTTTCTAAGGAAAGATTTTCAGACAGATTTTCTAAAGATGAAAATTCTGTCATTTAACGACAGGGTAGGTGATTCTTTCCAAATAAAGTTATTGTTATGCTGGTTGAAAGTCTCTTTACAAGCTGAAACTGTTAGCTGCGTATGTGTTCTTCTGGTTTAGACCGGCAGTATGAGCTTAACAGTCTAAGATCTACAACTGTGCAATTGCCTTACTTGTCTGGGGAGACAGAACCCAAGTGGATCATGGGACATGCTGAGGAACATGATTGTCCTCAAAGACTTTAAGGCTGAAAGCAACAGGCCCGGCAGACAAAATCACATCCACTTGAAACAGTCAGATACGCCTAGTTCTCCCCTCTGGATCGCTGCGTTTTTATCAGATTCTCCGGGCAAAATCCGCGACATTTTGCACGACGGGACGACCGTAATCTTTCCCCGCTGTCATGCACCAGCCGCGCAGATTTCCCAAAGAACTAAACTGATAAATGTGACACAGAAAGAAGAAAACGCTCCGCACGTTTATAAAAAGCTGGAAAACGTAGAGATGAACCGTGTGGCTAAAAATCTCTTCAGCATAATATTCCACAATAAATCAGTCCATAAAAGATCAACAGAAACATTCTTTGATGGCTCTTGGTGGGGTGTGTTGCGTTACAGTGCAGATTCCAGAGTCTGGCGAGGTACGTCACGCTTTGATAAACAGCCCAACCTCATCCTCAACCTCCATCTATCTTAATGTTTTAAAAATCATCCAGCAGAGAGGCCGAAAACACTTCATCTTTACAAGCCTTATGGTGAAAGAGGGCCAAATCAATAGAGTGTGAGGAATACGAGCAGGAAGGTCACGGGCTGTGCGCTCTGCCACGGGCTCGGCAAGAATATTACATCAATGTTGTTTAACGATGTCAAAGTGGACATCAATTATCTGATTATCTGAAATGTATAATGGCGGAGGTATTTTTGACAGGCCAGGTTGGCACAGGTAGGTGGTGTTTGGGGGGCTGTGAAGGCGGAGCAGAGAGGAGGCTGAGAAACAGTGAAAACAGCTAAAAGGTGAGAACAGCTCCGCTAATTCGTTAAGACGCTCATTATCACCTGTGATAAGACGGAAAGTGCCGGCTTTGATGTCTTAAGTCTCTCTTTTTCCATCACATTCCCATTCAAATCTCTTAAAATAGAAGTGGTGATAAAGCTGAAGGAACAGCTAATTAAAACAGAGCAGGACCGAGCAGAGCAGAGTTAGTAAGACCGTATACAGGCTGTGCTTAAAACAGAACGAGGTGTGTGTGTATATATATATATATATATATATTTAGACTCAAATTCACATTACCCACATGAGCACCACAGCTCAACGTGTGCCCGCTAACCACTAGGCCACAGCTCAGCTTCACATGCACATAAGTACACATTACTAGCATTCGCATTGGATACAGTTCCTTACCGTAATCTCTTCCACACGAACGCCCCCGTTAAAAAGGCTGCATGCTTAGCTGTTTACAGCAGGGGTGCGGCTATCCCTCACGGAGCCGTTAGCGCGATCTGCAAGCCGAGCATAATGAGAGACTTTGTGGCATTTCTTATGATTATTTTATGATTGTTAATCTCCACGCATCTCTGTTACTCTGCAGCAGGCGTCTGTAATATCCTCCCTTAGGACTGAGGTATTTCTGCTAGGCTGGCAGTAAATAATCTCTCTGTGATTGTGCTGTGTGTTTATGGTCTACCAGGGACAGCTGGGCCAACTAAACTTAATCAGTTTATTAGTGGAGTGCCGAGGAAATGTGATATATGATGTCTGGGGTAATCAGAAGTCATCGCGCTTCACTTGCCGGCCTCGAATTTCATAACAGTGCCAATTATTCCTCAGTTATTAATTATAAAACATATTTCCTTTAATTAGCATTTTCCAGCAGCCGTGATTTTACGCTGGGCTGGAGGTAAAACCCGTACGCGGGAACAAAGCTGGTCACCAGGACCTCCGTTTGTACGTAGAGAAGGTAATTAGCTTCCCTCGCGCTGTACAGGGTTTCACAGCTCTGAGGGGGAGCTTGGAGCTAGTTCTTGGAAATTGTTTTTCCGTTTTAAGGCTAGAAATTTGGAATATGTCATTGAGAAACCTGAATTTGAATCCAGATGCAACACTTAAGATAAAAAAGTAGAAAACGTAGATGTTGCTAAGTCACATCCTAGCTAGCATGATGTCATCATTTCAGATGTGTCATCACTCTTTTCATCCGTTTTTTGCTTTCTGTTGGGAGATGCGCGTTTGACTGTATTTGCTTGAGGTGTCTGCTGTCTCTCTTTGGCTGAACCCATTTTCCGTTTGATCATGTTTTTATTCCGCGTGATTTGCTGCAATTTCCCGCCTGATCTGATGGCGTGGTGGCGGCCCATGATCAGACAGAACCAGGGAGTCTGGGAGTTGGGGTTCGCCAGAGGACAGGAGAATTCCTCTTTGAAATTCCTCAACATAACCGCTCTCATTAGGAATAGTGTCAAAACATTGTCTAACCGCTAGAGTTAGCGTAGCTCTATCTTTGAACGTTTCTGTCCGCCCTCGGTGTCATCCACATTGGGATGTCTTGAAAGCGATTGCTTCGCATAAACTGTAAAAATATGTGCCGAAAATATATAAAAAAAATAAGATTTTCAAGTTCTTTGTAGAAACTTTAGAGGATTTAAGGTCCCCATAAGTACCTTGTGAAAGATCTGTATTAGCAGGTTCAACATGGGATTGTATTTCTCTCAGAAATACAGTCTGCACACTGAAAACAATACAACATGGATGTTGTGTTGAGATTTAGGACATCTCATGTTCATGTATCTCGGAATGACTTCAACAAAACAATAAGCTGCAGTTTGGTCACAGTCCTGAACTGCTAGCTTCTATTAGTAGTTGTAGATTGTGGGTAAAATAATCTGGATTTGGGTAAATTTAATGAGTAAAGTTTGAGTTTATACTGAAATCTTCAGTAGACTTGGCAAATGTGAGCTCAGTCTGAGACATTGTTGAGATCTCCTCTGAAACTGTAACAGAGACATTTGTGAGATTTGTGAGATTTTTTTTCTTAGGAGAAATATCGGAGACACGGAAGACTTCAGCAAACGTTTCCATTTGCTCAGCATTTAATCGCAATGCTGTCCGAGAGAAATAAACGAGATATTTAAGAGATCTCATCTATGATTTTTCTGTGGGGAATATTTGGGAATGGGGTGTCCTCCTTCAAGAGAGCATTTTATTGAACAAAATAATTTGGGGTCTGATAAGTCATCAATATTTTTGATCAGTTTTCCTGGAAGAGAATAAAATCATTTTTTAAAGTAGCTTTGTATCCGAATACAAAGCTAAAGCTAAAGAAACATTCAGATAAAAAAACACGAAACTCTGGTTGTCGTGGGGTTCTGTGTCTGAAATAATAACTATTCAGCTTTTCCATTTACCTCGTGCTTCGGGGCTTCCGTACAGCACTAACAAACTCTGCTGCTGAATTAATTTGCTGCAGATATCATTGGCTCTCTTGTCTGGCTTTGAAACACAGAAAGCCATATGAGGTATATTTGAACCTGCAGGTAGGCCTGAGGTTCATTAGAAGCTGTGCGTTGCTGTTCTCTGACAGCGTGTCAGCTGAGGCGACAGCAGCTGGTGTACAGTCACCTGTGATGATGTGTCTTTAATCAAAGACTTCCTCTTTGGAGGTGAGTCGTCTTAGATCTCACACCCTTAAAATAAGAACAGAGCTCTTTTTGAATATACGGCTGCGAGTCTCAGTCGTACACACACAAACACGGTAAAGAAGCGCAAAGATATTCTACTCATCTAAAACTATTCATTCTGTAATCTGCTTTTAAACTGAGGAAACAGACACAGTGTTGGGTTCTGTTGTGTTATATTTGTCTTGACACAGAAAATAAGTCGTCGTGATACGAAGTCTTCGCGCTTTTATCAGTGTTTAAATCATTGTAATATATTTTATAAAATTCTCGGTTGGGGTCTGTTAAACAGCTACCAGTCAGCTTGTGCTTATCTGTCATCATAATATGTTTTGTTTGTTGTTTTCACTTCTCCAGACAAACTTCTTAGACTCGTACGATAAAAGTGCTGTAAACTTTTTGTGCTGTTAAAGAGCTTAAAACATTTTAAGGTAGTGACACTTTTTGTGATTTGATAGGAGAAAATAGGAAAAAATACTTTATTAGAAAAAACGTGTTAGGAAAAACATAACAGCTATTGCAAAAGGCTTCAAAAGTAAATTTTACTGCAGTGAAATGTACTACACATATAATACTAATAGACAACTCAATCAGCCAATCAGAATAGAGCTTTCCCGATCTGTAAGCGTGTCATCTCTGACATAGATTCAATCAACAGACAAACAAAGCTTGTAATGAAGTGGAAAATATAACATAATATTCATGTCTGTCATTTTGTTTGTTTTGGTCTGTTGTCTGAGAGTTACTAGTGTTGCTCAGGTAAACGAGTACACACCTGCTGTCAGCCTGACTAACAAGTTCTCACTCAATCTCTCTATCTCTCTCTCTTTCTCACTCTCTCTCTCACACACACACACACTCCCAATGTCTCTCTCTCTTTCACTCTTATGCAGGTAGTAGTTCACTTGGCATTTTAGCTGAGTGACACACACCTGACACCTGACAGTGTTCATGAGCACACACACACACACACACACACACATAATGTGCACTGTGCTGATAGGGTGTGTCGCCAGTAGCCAGTTAACTTAAAAATACCAAGCAAACCCTGGGCAATCTTAAACGGTTGTTTAGTGTTGAATCGTGCATCAATTCATTAGGTTCCATTTGCTTTAGGATTTGTCTTGCATCACTTTGATTGATTGATCATTTATAATTGACTGACCACGAGGAATGTAAAGAAATAGCAGAATATATATTTTTAAGCAAGATTAAAGCACGTCCGGCCAGAATCAATACATTCGACAACCGATGTTATCTGTGATGTAAACTAAATGAACTATTAGCAAAATCGATCTGTTGTATCACACGTCTTTCTGAAGTCCAACACATTAGTCCTTAAGACTTATTTTGAAAAATCAAGATAAAGAGCCATTTAAATTCTGAACAATGAATATTTTTTCATTGTTTGTGTGTTTTCTTCTCTTCTTATGCACGTCAGTATAATTAAGCCATTTATAGTGTGATTCCTCCATTAAGTGTAAACACTGCTGCCATGTACCAGTATCAGAACATTGGTCTGTTTGTCCGTGAATTCAAACTTAACTTGTAATGACATCGTGACTCAATCCAGATTGGAACCACAGCAATGACAGCGAGATTAATGACAGGGTCAAGAGGTTCCTATATTATAATTGTCGTGTTTTCACATTATGTTTCTCGGTATAACCTCGCAATGCTTTTCTTGTAAAATAATTATCCCCGTTGTAGTATCAGATACAGATTTAGCATTGTAATTCACAGCGATCTGCCAAAAACCCAACAGGTTTTAAAAGAGCTGAAAGCCTTTTATTGGATGTTACAGCTGGGTAGAGTTGACATCATTGGTGCATGGACCCAATGTCTTTCAGAAATCTTTCCAGGGTTGTTTGCTAAGCTCAGATTATGGACAATGGTTCATTGAAGGTTCTTTGATCTGGTCTCTGATTTTTGGCTGAGCACTTTGGTTATTTTGGCTCGTGACTGTTGTTCAAGATTTGCTTTTCTAGTGTAAATGTTTACAGGGATGATTTCATGGCTGCACTCAAAAGTCTCTCTCTCTCTCTCTCTCACACACACACACACACACATTCACAGCTGGAGGGTGTGCGAGGTGAGGTCAGAATGACATACGCACCTGACAACACTCCAGCGTCTGTCATCTCACCTCCACTGTAGTCTTTTGGCAGCCATCTTTCCTCCTCATGTTAAATCTCTTACTGCTTCATTTTGCTTACTGTAGGCAAACACAAACACTTTCTTCAACAAACTCAAGCCAGAGATGTTAATTCTCCCGCAGAGATTGTTAATGTGAAGAATGTACAAAAACCCTGACGTACTGGGGATCAATTTTGAAAAGCTGAATAGTTATTCAAAGGATTGTAGCAAATATACACAAAATTAAATTTTGTGTTTTTCTCTCCCAGGAAAACGGATTAAAATTACTGATGACTCATCATGCACTGCAGATTTTTGTCCAATCATATTTCTGGAATGAGGTGCCCTTAATAACCAACAACCACTGCACCTGATGTTATATATAACAGGGGATATGAAATAATGCGACTGGTTCTCAGTGGTTTTTAACCTGTTTTATATGCTGTCTTGTGAATATGAGGCACAATGAGAATTTTAGAAAACAATTTAGAAAGCAAATTAATCAGGCTACTGAATTATGTGTAATTAAACATTGTTGCGGTGACTGTAATTAAAACAATGAACATATTAACACTGTAAATTGATTTTTTGCATTACACATCAGATAAAGACAAATATATTACGTTCATTACGATTCATATATAACAGCTCATGCTGAAATTTAGTAAGTAGTATTACTTAACAGTAAGTAGTATTTTAAAGTTTGACTGTGCATAAATATATACATTATATACATATAATATACGTATACATACATATATAAATTATATACATTCAATATATATATTGAATGTATATAATGTATATATGGATGTATATGGATGTTAAGAAAAGGTGGCCTGCTGTTTTCATGAAAATAAATAAAGCACAAAGAGCTACACTGATGTTTGCCGGGGAGTATAATCATGCTACACCTTTCAGCCAATCAGATTCAAGTATTTTCCAAAGCTCGTTATAATGCGAGATAATTCGCCGGCCACATATTTAAATACAGACCCTAATCTGCTCTCTTTAAGTAAATGAAACAGGGCCACGATCAACAGAGCTGCTCTTTAACAGGCAGAAAATGGGACTCCCACTTTCTCCAGCGCCCTGGTTCTCTCCACTATTGTGCTGCTGTCAACGCTAAGCTCCGCTGCCAGGAAGACACGCCATAGTAGCGACACGCAACCGTACCAGCACCTCTTCTGCGGCTGAACCGACAGAAATAAAAAAGATAAAAGCCAAAGGGGACACTGAGACGCTTGTGCATACAGCGCTGTGCGTGCGAGAGAAAAACAAACCTAATGAAAGTGAGGGAATCTTGTGGAGGAGTACGGAAGTTGTGTTTTTTCTCCATCCATTAGTTTTAATTTGTTAATATGGGGATTTGAAGCCGAGCATCTGGGGATGCCACACTCAGCTCAGCCTGTCCAAAACGAACTGTATAATTCACAAACCCTCCATGAAAGCAGATTAGAAGACGCTCGTCTGGTTACACATCAGCACGGAACGTCTTCATTAGAACTCTGGAACTACCCACAAAAGTCCAAAAATTCCAAAAATGCCATTACTAAGTACTTAAAAACATAAATCCAACACGTTTTTTCCTTGAAGTCACCTTCTGTGGTCTTAATTACACCGCGCTCGCCTTTCCTCTGGGGTGATGGGGGATGAGGGAGAGCACAAACTGAGCAGTAACATTCATCATCATAGCTTTTCATGCCACTTGAATGGTTGACTAAGCTATAAAGGTATATTTGGCTTCCTCTCTCATGTAATCGGGTCTTCAGAGCGGCTTTGAGTGGAAAGGTTCCCTGTTGCATCTCTGTAACACAGGAAATCTCTCGTGGCTCGCCTACCGCGCGAGGCCGTCGCATGAAACGTCATTACTGAAGCTTTCCCCAGCGAACGACTTTAGGTTGTAGGAACGTTTTACTAGTGTTT
Organism: Botia kubotai; assembly: GCA_036877585.1. NCBI lineage: Eukaryota > Metazoa > Chordata > Actinopteri > Cypriniformes > Botiidae > Botia > Botia kubotai. Next base: position 5,628 of record JAZGTI010000322.1, on the reverse strand, counting down.
CCATTAAATAACAAAAATATTAAACATTTTAACGTTACTGCAAGAATGTTTTTGATAACTTTGAGAGAACATTTAGAGAACATTGGCTAATGTTCTAAAAATGTTCCGTGTTAGCTGGGTCTGTGGTTCTCTGCTTGCAGTACTACCTGAGCGCAGTTCTGTGCTGTGGTTCTTGCCCGGACTAACACTCATGCCCATGCAGAAGTAATGAAGTAATGTTCAATTTGTGAATAGTTTGTGATCGTTACATTCTCACTCCTCTTGCATAGCTTTGTCAGTGAAGCTAATAATCTGAGGCTATAGTAGCATTTTGCATAAAACACGTATTGTGCATCAGAAATGACACTTCAGCTGATGACTTATCACAAATAACTCTTTTGCGTTGTATATAAAATAGAAATATAGCATCTAAAAGGAAGCACGTTTAGATCTGAAGGGATGTGCAGTGATGTGTGTCATTTACAACTGACCAATATGACCAACTCAGTCAAGGTAAATAATTTTTACGCGAGTAAGATAAATCTAATGTTTGCCATTTCTTGCTGGTTTAGTGGATTTTTTTTCTCAACGGTTCCACCTGCTGTTTCGGAGAGTCGTGTAAGCAAGTGTGTAGAATAGGGACGACTCTCAATGCCTCTGATGGTGATACGATTGTATAGATTTGAGCCATTAAACCAAATGTTTTATTAGGCAGGTAGCTTTCTATTATCATTCAAATGTATTATCATATCGAGTGCAGAAAAGAATTATAAAACATGATCACCACTCAGTAACAGACTGTCGCAAAAGATAACGGTTTCTTCGAAATAAAAAAGACATTTATTTCTGCTCAACAAAGTAACATTAAACCCAAAGCAATAGAATAACACAATGGGGGGGATATGATTAATTTCAAACTGTGCTTAATCCACAGACGTCAGGCTTAAGGACAAATTAAAGCTTTTGTCAACAACGGTAGGAGTGGCAGGCAAATATTTTCAAACCAAATGTGTCAGTTTGTGGCGCTGACTGTGTTAACTCCGCCCCCTCAGCCCAATCCCCTCGCCGCGGTGTTTCCCCTCTGAGTGACCCCGTTGGAGCTCCATCTGTTGTCGCTCTTTGTGTTGTTCCCTGTAGAACAGACTGGAACAGAAGTTTATCACTTTAAATTCTTCCAGCAGGAGGCTTTGTTTGGAAATGGCTTTGATTCTCCGTCTCTCTCTCTGAATCAAAGCTCTGACACACTCGTGATTTGCGAGAAACTTTGAGCTGGCACCTGTCTTTTTATTTTGTCTAGAAAGTGTCTTTGAGAGCGTGAGAGGTCTGAACGGGTCGCCTCTATAAACGATTGTGATTATCTTAGCACTTCCTTTGTATGTTTGCCAGCCTTTGAGATTAGAAAACTTGCAGAAGCATGCAGAAATCATGCCAGTCACCCGTGACGAGTGTTTTCTTGTTTTTGAAGTGAAGTGAAGGTGACATTTGTCAATGTTTGGTAACCCATACTTGAAATATAGCCTCTGCACCGTTCCAGTGAGTAGTGAACACACACACACACACACACATACATGGAGCAGTGGGCAGCTATCACTGAGGCACCCGGAGAGCAATGGTGGGAAGTTGCCTTGCTCAGGAGCACCTCAGTCACTCAGTCATGTTTTAATTACAAAACAACATTGCCTATAAAGTTAAAGCTGCAATTCACAAGGCTTTTTGGTTAAAAATAAATAAAAAACAGATCAAAAACCTCCTTAGCTAGAAAGGTAAGTTTATAACAATGATTTATAGTTTGAGCTGACGGCTCCGATTTCTCTGGAAATGTCAGTTTGGCTTCTTTTGATTTGAACACATGTAAAGAAAAGTATGTATAGGATATGCAAAGCTCTGTTTCAAACAGATATGATGATAGGGAGGCAACCGTTACAGACTGCAGCTTTAAATGGAAAATATGGCATGAATTTACTTCCAAGTACTTCCAAGGGCACTTTTGCATGTTATCTCAGCATGATTTAAAAAAATATCCCGAACAGGTTGATGTGCTTCAATGGAAGTAGGCGTGACCTTTTGTGCATTGTCTTAAATTTGCTTATTGGTTGATTGTCACAGAAAGAAGATACTAGACAGACTGGGGTGTCTTGCTGTACAGAGCTTGCATGGTCTCCCTGTGTTGCCATGGGTCACGTGTGTTCCGGTTTGCTTCTTTTAGATGTTAAATTGCTCATAGGCACGAGTGAGTGTTATGTGTTTGTCTTTGTATTAGCTCTGCTATGGACTCACCACCTGTCCAGTGTCGTCAGGTATCCCTGCCATCACCCGAGAGAGCTATGATGGGTTCCAGCCCTTCCACTGACCTCCACAAGAAGACATACAGAGGAGGGTTGAGTCTCTGTAGTAATGTATGTGATAGTAAAACTTGCTAACGTGATAAGATGTGAAAAGATGTAACAGCGAAACACATTATTCTTTCAGAATAAAATATTGCACCGTACACATTAATATAGGTGAATGGGTGCTGTACTTTTTATAACCACACAAGCTTGTAATTTCCTTTTTCATATTTGTTTTCCAAGACTCCGTTTTTGCTGCTCTACGACTGGCTGTTGTTTGTTCTGTAATTATCTTCCAGCGCTCTGCTCTTCTGTTGTTTGGGTAATCACAGACAAGTACTTTCCCCCAGCCTGAAAATACATTTCTCTCTTCTGTGCTTCAGGAAATGCCCCTGTTGCATTATGGGTATTCTTAAGAACAAACGTATGACATGACAAGCGCGTGTTGCCGCTGTCATGAAGCAACAATCTTCTATATTGTTTCTGTATTTTTCGTTTGATTTGGAAGTGTTAGCATCATTTCCGTAACTACTCGGTTGCACTGTACTTAGGTTTAGGGATGAATTGGGCTGTTTGGCGTTGCAATGATGAAGAAAACCAGATGCTGGGAAGAAGATGGAATCATCTGGAGACGGCCGACTTGGCTTCCTGCATGAAAGCAGCACGTTTCTCTTTGCCAGACTGAAAAAATGAAATCTTTGAGCACTGTATTGGGCAAAGCTTTAGTGCTCCCCCCCCCCACCAATTAGCAGGGCAATGGCCCAGCTGTCTCATGCCAGTCATTTCTGCCAGTTTGAATGATTCAAACTCTGTGTGTCACAGCCCAGGTCATAGAGGGGACAAAGATGTCACAGACTGTGTGTATGAAGGAGCTGGATGTGTGTGAGAGTTTAGAGGAAGGCAGGGAGGGCGTCTCCAGAAAAGAGTTATCAGCTTGCTTTATTGATTTATTTTCCCGCTGTCCATTCTCTATTTAGGATCTTACCGTCAGCTCTTGTTCAGACTTCCATCGCTGGATTTGAACAAGGCCAGCTGGGTCTAGAGCTGCTGGTGTTGAGGTCAAAGAAGGTTGCGTCTCTTTCGAGATGATTTCTGCAGGCTTTTCAGAAAAGCATGTTGACATTTCTGGAGCATTTTAGAAATGTTCTGTTCAAACGTTACCCATGGGTGTATTCCCGGTAAGCGGCGAGCATTAGAAACGGTTTGGGAATGTAAATCTGTCATAATAGCTTAGCATGCATATTTAAAAGCCTGTTGTGTTTGGAGGGTATACAACAGCTGTGGAGTGACACACGATGCGTGTGTGTGTTGTCAAGCTTTCATACAAAAAATGTGGACTGTCTGTCACTGGGAATAAACTATTTTGGCACTGATGGAAACAGACAAACGTGCATGTGTGTTGAGGTACACATACACGATGACATGTTTGGGAATGACACTACTCAATGACTACTCGATGTGTTTTCCAGCGCATTTGCATTTAAATGCAACTCACTGGTGAACTCTCTGTTGTGTTGCCAGACAAAGCAAGAGTGTGAAAGCACTGAAGTGTGAGGCTGTGGATACACCAGATTAGCATGACTCTGTGTTAGTGCTGTACAGCATCACTCCACCCCCGTGACTCAGTCACCTGAATCGGCTCTTTAAAATTCCAACAGTGTGCTTGACTGCACCTCGTGTTTGGGTACCCTGTTAACACTCTGGGCTGTAGGAACTTTCCGTAATGTTTCCTTTAAGTAACAAAAACGTTAAAAAGTTTGTTTTGAAAGTTCACAACATCCAGTTCTTTAAACATTCTTTTCAAATGTTATTCAAACTTTTTTGTTTGAATTTGTTTTCATAAACATTTTTAAAACATTTCACTAACAACATAAGAATGTTTATATAATATATATATATAAACATTTATAATGTATATATTATATATATATATGTGTGTGTGTGTGTGTATACAATGATATATATAAAATGTTTAAAAAGTTTTACTAACATTAGTGCAAGAACATTTTCGAAAACACTGAGAATGTCCCCTGTTTGCTGGGTATTTAAGTCCAAAACTCTTTATCGTATGCTCATTGTTTGATGAATGAGTGCCACAAGGATCAATAGAAAATGTACACAAACATTCTTTTCAATAAGCACGCTAGGTTTAATAAAATATTCGAATAAAATGATGTTTACTGTTTACTTGTTGTGGGTGGTAATGGCATAACTGTAGTTGCATCAGGCAAACAACCCTGAGTTTTTGAACATAAATAACATAATATCTACAGTATAACAAGGCTAATTTACACAGAAAGGACATTAAAATGAATGACGGTGAATTAATAAACAAATTGTGCTTAAACAGTATTGAAATGCTGTGCACATAAACGGCCTATCCTTCCATCTCTAATACACACAGAAATGCAGACATACAGTTTGTTTCGCATTCTAAAGATTACACGAATCCAATTTCAATAGTCTTTCCCCTTGATCTTTACTCTGGTATTCCACCATGATTTGTATCCCGGCTCTGAGACTCTCAGCAGGCTTTCATTTGATCCTCGTCTCTCTACACAGATACCTACCAGCCCTTCCACCATCACAGTGCAATTTACAGCCAGCAAATGAAAATACTGATGGGAGAAGCTCTAACAGAGTTTGAAACCACCATAAACAAGCTTGCCTCAGTCCTAATAACAATGAATACTTTGCCCATTCTGTTTTTAAACTCTTCTGACAGGAATATAACTCGTGATTAGATAATTATATATGAGGATCTTTATCTTTACCTGCGGTGAGCTGCTGCTTGTGTCAGTATCGTTTCTGGCATCCGGGTCATTAAAATTCTTTGTTTTTCTCTATAAAAACAAGTCATTTTATGTAAATGCTTTAACTGCTTTCTAGACTGATCAAAATCATTTCGTTGCACTTAAATCTGTGATTAGGCCTGTCGGAAAGTTCCTGCAATATTCATTTATCACAGCAGACTTCAGTAGTTTCCTCAAATTGTTGTTTTCACAGTCAAACACTCCTTCAGTCTGCAATCCAGTGGGAAAAGGAAAGAGAATAAGCAGCCCAAAATTTAAACATCCTGCAGAGACTGTTAATGATGGAGAGGGGGGTACAAAATACTGCAAAATTATGAAATGTGACCAACAGTGCAGAAATACAAATATTCATCATAATGAAAAAAACTCCCCTAATACTGCAAGTGTATATTTACATGGTTAAAATAAAGAATCTGTGATGATCTCTCACATAAATGTACATAAATGCAGTGCTGGAAACGTTATTTTAATGTATGCCAGTCATGTATCATTGTGTTTGAATGATTATC
>JAZGTI010000321.1:0-71044 GCA_036877585.1 Botia kubotai | reverse complement strand
TGATCATCTGAATCAGCAGGTTCTTTTGTTTAAAGTGATGTCCACACAAGCCCTTCATCTACATGTCATCTTATTGATGTTATCATATCATCTGATAAGAAGGCAGAGGTGTGGAAGCATTAAGTGTTTCTGCCAAAACATATTGACCAGTTATTGCAAACAAATTAGTCTTACAGTGTTTGTAGTTACAGCAATTCACTATATGTAAAATGGTGTACAGCTTCAGAAAACGCTGAATTTCCTACAGGGCACCTGTGCTAATATCTAGTCCTATTATCACTCATCTACAGAGTGTAACCTCCACATACTATTTAAAATGTATCTATGTAACCTCTTACATGGAGAATGACTTACCAAACTTCCTTTCAGACCCATAATACCTCCTTTGCCATGGTCTCCTTTCTCTCCTTTATGGCCCTGGAGGCCTGGGTCTCCTGGGCGCCCCTGAGGGCCCGTTGGGCCCTGTGGACCAAGGGGACCAGGCAAGCCCTGAGATCCAGAAACAAAAGCAACAATATAATGAGATGGAAATCTATACACTTACATATCATGAGGTCATAAAAGCATACAATATTAGATATACACATACAGTAATACTGAACACATCATCTGAAGGCTCATAAACACCTCTGAAGGTGCAGGATGATATACAGCCCAAAGAAACTGCCTACAGACTGTGGGCTTGACTTTATTGTCAGTTATGAGAATAGACAATATTGTTGTTTAAAATCTATAACACATCTGGCAAAAACCTAATATCCATCAATAAAGAAAATTTATTATTATCAAATTAACCTCCAATGGTGCTTTGCTATCTGTTGAAGGATTTTTGGGAGTGTTTTAACACTGAATGGGGCTATACATCTAGCTTTATCAATTAAAGCTGAAATTATCTACAGGGGTGAAATTGCTGATGTACATGCACACTACCCTTCCAATGTAACAACAGAAGTTGTAAGTCTCTTTGTGGAACGTTTACAGAACTATTCTGAGGTGATAAAGTAAAATTTGACCTTGATTATAATTTTACCTGCGACCATGTTTTAAAAGAAAATACTGCACCCTATCCATACTTGCAAATGTATCAAAAATCTTGGTTGATTTAAAAAAAAATTGATACATTAGCAAGTATCAATAGTGTGCGCGATTTCCTTTTGAATTTAGATTTTTGACTTACATTTAGTCATCTGTCCTATGCAGCTATCTTTTATCTGCAGGTGTGCAATGTTAACAGAAGACTGCCGTAATAGGGGGTCCCAGCAGAACCAGATGTGGGTGGGTTGAAGTGGATGTGGGGGTTAATTTGAGCAAAAGCACGTGATTAACACACTTGGTGGTGGAGGTCACAGCGGCGCTCTTCGTATGTGACATTAATTTACCCAGTTTAAGAATAAGTAGCAGATTACTAAACTCATTTATACATGATCAGATAAATAGAGAAAAAAGTGAGTTACAGATATTGGAACAAAATTTCAGTTCTCTGCTACCTCACCACATTTTTTAAATCAATATAGGTTATTATAGCATGTACAGAAAAACTAACAGAGGTAAACAGTAATTGTAATACACGTTTTTCATAATGTGCCGGAAATTTAAAACAACCACGAGATGGCGATCTCTACAAAGACCTTTTCAGGGTCTATAGCGCCATCCAGTGCTGTCATGGCCACATGACATATGTATGAGTTAAGAACAAGGAGCACGTTTTTAGGTTGCCTTTTGAGTTGCAGTGTTTGTTGGTTTTGTTTTTAATAACTATACTTTTTAGTATTACATTTTAAACAGAATAAGCAAATTAACTGACAGATACATCTTTAAAACAGTACTTAACCAGCCAAATTGATCTGATCTTGACTCCATATCTTTTAGTCATCATAAAAAAGCCTTTAACACATTTTTACAAGCTGTACTTTGATAAAACTGTGATATTAGAGGAGTGTTATAGCAACTGAGTGTTTTGTAAATGTTTTGGAGTCCCTCCTATCAGTGCATCTGTCTGTAGTGGTGGTGCATAACTACAGAGGTTGGATACGCCCAGAAAAAAAAAAATATAAAAAAAATATATATATATCGGATTCAGATAGTTATAAAGTTATTTTGAAATATTTTTAATCATGTAGGGATTACATGGATCATAATGTTTTATCATAAGAGTGCAAAAATGAATTAAATAATTAAAATGTAGTAAAAAACCAAAAGCAAATTACAAATGTAGTTAATTTTTTTTCTCTGCTTTCATTTCTAATATTCAGGATTGATCCATTGAATCAGGTTTAAAATTATTGTCATGCCTTCTCATAAGTGCGGACAAGAACAGGTTAAAAGAGCCAAGCTGTACATCACTTCTGCTCAAAACTGTGTTTGTGTGTCTGTGTAGATTTGTGATGATTAAGAGCTGAACGCTGAACAAACCCCTGCTATACTCTGATTGGATGGGTTGATAAACAGACGCCCTGCTGTCTCATGCACACTTCAAACTCTTGCCTTTAATCCACACTCAGTAGAATACATACACCACTAGATCTGAGACCCTGTTAAGATTGAGGGAAGAGAACATGAAGCATGCAATTTCTGATTAAAGAGAAAAGTACATACTGGATGCCTTTTGCACATGTCAACAGAGCATTAAACGACATCCCAGATTAAGAGTCATCTGGGTTGTGTGCTGGTTATTTGACAGGCAGGAATGTGATAATGATGAAGACACTGAGTTTTACATAGAAATGGAGATCTAAAGTAGGCCTACAGGAACAGGAAGTGATATCAAAACCACGCTATGACAGGCACATTTCTCTATCATTCCTTTTTCCGTTAATAACAGCCACAGACAGGTACTTCTACCACAGCTATTGGTCCTAAAGCAATTTACTACAATAAAGATAACATTTTTTGGTTGGAGGGCTATTGGTTTATTTGAAGAGGGTCACATGACACACAGAGACTTTACGGTCCTCATCAGTCATGAGTGACACGCGTACGTGAGATGTTCTCTGCGTTCAGAGGACGAGTACTTAAACCTTTGACCTATGAGACAATAGCTGGCTACTGTTGAAGTTGAAGTGTGAGACATTGAAAAATGTTGTTTTCTCAGGCACTATACAGAGGTATGAATTCATCAGGGCACGTCTCAATTCAGTTCAACGTTTGTGTAACACCTTGTCTCTACTAAGATACCTTCATCTGAGCAATTTTTAAAGGACATAAAGATGTGTGGCAGTTGATGCAGCTACTATGAAATCACAATATGAAAGTACATACTTTATGGCTTAACACGTTACATTCTACATAGTATAAATGGGTGCAGTATGCATGCATTATACTACATACTCCATGTTTCCGAAGCCAAATTCTTAAATTTGGCGATTTCTCAGCTCCCATGGCCTAGAAATCCAGGTGGACAGAAAAGTGTCCATCTGTATCATACTTAAAAATCTCAGTGGAAACATCAGACCATCTGTCTATTTCTCAAATGCTGACAATTCAAACATATTACTCATTTTGCATACTGATTTTCACACATACTTTATAGTAGGGAAGTTGGTGTATTTGGACACATGAATTGTGCTGGCACCAGTAGTTGAAGTAAAATGCAGCAAAAATTTCCCATGGAGCCAAGATAGATAAGCAAAAGAAAAAACAAACAAAAAACAATATATTTTTTTACCAATATTAGCCTTCTCCAAGGAAAATGAGAAATAATGTATTATAAACATGTCATAAAGACCTTCAAAAGTCATGGGAGAAAATGCAAAAACATCTCATGATTATACAACTTATTAAAATGGAAATGGGGCATGACGAATGTTTTAAAGCCCTGGAAAGAAAACTTCACTGATGGAGCAAATAAAATAGCATTAAAACACAGGCATTACTGCCCAATTTTGTGTTTTTTTAATAGGAATGTTTAAACTGTTAATCACATACGGTAACTACAGAGACAGAGATGTGTAATATACATTAGTACAAGCTGAATGTATAAACAAGCTATTGTATCTGTCTGCTTAGCACTGCTCAAGCACTGATAAGGTTTCAAGTGGTTCTGCTAGCCGGATCAGGCACTGTAACTGTTTTTGGTCCTTTACATCAATTGTATACTTGGCAAAGCAGATGTATTATCCATTTGTTCTCTCCTGTTTATCAAAAGTTACATTATCCTCTCCCCTCTGTCAAATAACCTATGTACATATGTATACGTTCACAAAATACAGCTAATTCATGCAGCACTAAATATAATGAACTACCCACTATGTGTGTGCATATGTGTGAATGTTATACATACTACATACTACATTACCTAAGACAGGTTGTGAATGTTGCATTTAGGGTTAAAAGAAGATCTTGTAGGCCTACATCAGATGTCACGTATGTGTCATTCCCAGGGCTGTCACCAATGACCAGCTCAATCCAGCTCAGTCCTTCCACATCCTGTCCCCTCCCATGAGTCTTCCTGATAACTTGACCCACATTCTCTGATCTGCTCAACAGGAGAAAACCAGCCTGCTGTGGCCCTGAAGGGCCTTGCTTTATGATCTTTCCTCGTCTTATATGACAATGTTTTATGAGTGTTTGGGATTTAAAGAATTATTTTGCACACTGATTCAACAATTTGTTTAGCTTAAGAGTGTGTATGAAAGTGATACAGTATCATATATTAAGTAAAAATATACATAGGCTAAATATTTCTGTTTATTACTATATATTGTCACATTGATCTAAACAAATGAAAAGGATTTAGTGAAAAGCAGTGTAGAAAACAATGATTATTTAATTGATTATTTAATTTACTGTAGTTTAGTTTTTTAACATTCATCCTTTCAAAGTCTAAAACTAGCTACTAATTTTCAATATCATCAAAAAGCTGAACATTTTCAACATATATTTTTTTAGTTCTTTCAGGAGAGGCAAAGTAAGGGAACATGGAGGTAGAGTTTTTCGCTTGCCTACATATTTTCTCCCTTACAACAGGACACACAAGGTGAATACAGGTTGATAGGCCCAGGTCCTATCAATCACAGATTAGTGGGAATGTGTATGAGTACGTATGTGTGTTTATGTGAAGACACAGATTCACAGGCGTGACCTTCCACCCACCTGCATAAACACACACAGATGAAGCCCATTGCTCTGATTAACTCTACCTATCTGAAAGAATTTCAGTGGGGATCTACGCAAGGGTCCCTGAAACATTTTTTCTTCTTTACTTTGATCATTTGGCATTGCTGTATATCTCTGCTTACTAGAAGCATCCTTCAAGCTCATAACATGTCCTTCAACCCACTGATTGCCTTTCTTCTACTGTCTGGGCCCATCCTACCACTGAAGATGTTAATGGTTGGTGAGCGGACTGAGAACTGATGAAAAGAAAAGGAGGATGTGAAAAAAGTTACTTTTCTAAAAGTTCATGCAAAAATAAAAATTCTGTCATTTACTTGGCCACATGTTCAAAACCACATGTTCTTCTTTACAGGTACACAATCCACCATTCCCCTGAAGCTATACAGCAATGCTGTATGATAAACAGGCTCTAATTTAAGTCATTAACTCCATATTTATTATTCACTACAGTGCTTCCCAGCACCAGCCCCCATTCACTTTATATAGACAAGAGTGAAGATATTTTTTAAAATTCACCTTTTGTGACCTACGTAAAAAACAAAATCAAAAAGTGGGAAATTTGGCTTTTATTTTTCTTGTCTGTCCTAGCATGGGTAAAGATGGAAGACAGAGTCGAAAAATGCAAAAACTAGTCTAAAAACTCTAACCAAAGGAAGGGGAGAGGGAGGGTAAATAGCTCTTAATGCATTTACAAAAATACAAACAGACATTGCCCCAAGTGTGCAATTGTGTGAGGAGGAAATGAGCGATTAGCCATTAGTTCAAGTCAATGACAGCTCTTGGGAGTGCCAGGTGAGAGTAAAACTCTCCCAGGGTTCTCCAGTTCAGAGTGGAGCCTTAAAACGTACAGGCCATTCACCCTCTTTCTCTGCCTCACACCATCTCTTCCATTGTGCATAAATCTCCCATCCTTTGTTTCACCATTCCTTTCATTTGACTGGCCTCTCTCTTACAGCACCACCATCCAAGATAACTTAGTTTAAATTCCTTGTTTCTTTATCTGCTTTTCCCTGGTGGCTTTAACAAAATTCAGTTCTTCTTGTACTTCCCATGTTTATAATCAGATTTTTTCCATGTAAAACCCCCTGGGTGTGTGACAGGAATGGCGCATTTAAAATGCTAAGCGTGTCCTCACCACCTCTATGACCTCATCAGCCAAGAATCAAGGAAGAGCTGTGTGTGTCTGCGTGTGTGTGTCTATGTGTGCACTCGGAGTTGGGGGTGGGTGGGGTGATTAGGGCACTACAAGCAGGATGTACAGTACCAGTCAAAAGTTTAGAAACACTTACTCATACTTTATTTTTTCCACATTTTAGAACAATAGTAAACTCATAAACACTGTTAAATAACAACAATGTAACTTTGGGAATTATGTTATTGACTAAAGACAATTCAAAATAAATTAGGTTATATTCTAGCACCTTCAGTGGTTATCCTTTGCCTAGATTTTATAAAAACAGTATTGAATGAGTTCTCATCTATTCTGGGCTCCGACTATCTGCTTTTTTTTTGTCTGCTTTTCATTATTTGGTCCAAATCATCCATTTAAAAAAATAATAAAATGCAATTTTCTAATGACATACAGTAATATGTTGGCACGCTTATATTTTGCCTAAAATATAAAACATTTAAGTCAAGTGTTTCTTAATTTTTGACTGGTTCTGTATATCAAGATGATATTGATGAAATTTTCTATTGAATGCAACTGTCATTATCTGCATGTACTGCTCTTTATTTGTAGTATGAAGGCAGAAAAGTGCTGAAGTATGGAAAAAAGAACCGGCTACAGAAAGCAGGATATCCTATGAAATAGAATAATGTATATTTTGTTTATGTACATGTACAATGAAAGACGTCATACAATGTACAGTCAAAAGACTGTATCCATATAAGGGTAAATTAACAGTACAACAATATCAGAATGTTTGACTAAAATTACAGTAGCTTTGCTTTACAAGTTTAACTAAACAATCGGACACCAACCATCTTCAACCTACTTGAGCTGAGTGGTCTGGTGGTAATTTTCCTTTGTTTATTTGGTGATGTCTGATTTAAAGCTACAGAGAGCAGAAGTACACACAAACTCACATGCTTGTGCTGCTCTGGAACACTGTTGAAGTTTCAAACAGTAGCTCTAATCTGAGAGGGTGACTCAGGAAACAGGAAGCGCTCTGGAGAGTAAAGTCAGGAAACTCAGACAAATGCCCGAGCATCAGGACTACTGTATACTTGCCTAATGCAGGGTCAAAAATGAAAGAAACAGGGCAAGATAAAGTAAAGCATTTATCATTATGTGCTCACCTTTGTGTCGTTCCAAAGCCAAATACTTTTCACCACAGACTACAAAATAAGACATTCATCAAAAACTATTATGCAGCTCCTGCCAAACAATAACAAATTATAGTAAGTAAGACTGTCAAGCTGTGGTCCCTATACACTGCCATTGAATAGCAGGTGTTGCATAACTGTTTTTAAAATATTACACTTTTGTGTTCCATGGAAACTATAACAGCATACGAGTTTGGAAAGACATGCCATTGAAAATGTTATTGAAGCTCTACTGTTGAGAAAACTCAACTTTTCTACACATGGTTATACTTTCTACCACTCTATAAAAATAGCAGGATGCATCCATCTGTTTAGTGGATGATATGTAGCATTTCCGCCCAAACAAGTTTTCGACACACATTCCAAATAAAATGAGAATAGGATTTCTCAGCAATCCATGATAACAAGTTTCCCCACACACTTGTGTGAGTGTGTAATATTATGTTCCGAGGCAAAAATCCAGGCAGTAGTGAGATCCAGCCCAAGCCCTGGATGCTATTAGTCATAAGCGGCCCTTTAAAACATCAGTTCTGCATATTCCTCGCCCCGCCCCAACATGCAGAGGTTCAAAACAGAATATCACTACTATGGGAAATGAACACCACAAGAGACAGACAGTCTCCAAACAACCTGTACCTGAGTGTCACAATATCATTTTGATACCGTGACAAGAACTGCCTAGCCGTTACTTCACCATCCACCCACTCACCACAGCCACAAACAAACACGTACAGATGAGTGCTGAAGGTGTTAGGTGAAAATGATTCATGAATCTGAAGGTGTGTGTGTGTGACTGGATGTTTCCAGTTCCATCAGGCAACTAAACTAGTCCACACTTCAGTGCTGTTTCAGACATCAAAGCAAGCAATCAGTTTATAGTGTCCATTCAGTAACTAAGTAATACTAACAACAGGTAAACAGAAACTAACTTCTGTCTTTATTAGGCTACATAATTAATTTTTCACTGCACAGTATTTACAGATTGTGTGATATAAGATTTGCATTGTGGGCTTGGACAAATTACTATGTAATGATGCATATATACATAGTTGGTCCCACTTTATATGTGGGTGTCCTGCTGTTGTTAAATTGTATGCATGTTGTTAAATTGTATTTATATTTAAAGTGTCTTTATGTCATTCATGTAACTCGTGGCCTTATCCCTAAACCTATGCAGAACAACATGTGCACAGTAAGTACACATGCTTTTGTCTTTATAAGTACACCACTTAAGACACCTAATATAAAATGTGACCTAAATATTTATCATTATTATTATGGTGGAAAATGAAAATGTAGACTTTTTATAAATATTCTGTTTTCTATATTTATATTTTTCTATATTTAGACAGAAGTTATCAGAAAGTGGAGGCCTGATTTTACTACATAAAAATAGACCTTAAGTTTCATTCCTTAGTTTGTTGAAACAGATACAAATTATATTTGTATATCATATACACCTATAATAAGCATATGGAATAAACCACACTTAATTCTTTGAACTTGTATTGAACCAGAACATTCCTGTAAAGTTTCCTACACTAAGACAAAAACAAATGATTAAAAGGTAACGCAATAGCTTGCTAACACAATTTTACATGTCATTATATTAAAGACATCTATAATAGACAAGGGGGTAATTTATGCTGATTACAATAAAAGCAATTGTGAAGATGCTATTCCAGGTGTCTATCTTCATTCTTTGTTTTAACAAGAAATTCTCTGAGGCAGAACCAGATGAAAATTAACCTCAAAGGAAATAAATATACTGTACTACCCTTCATGTGATTACATGTGACATCATCACTCTGTCCAGACATGAATCACTGGAGCAGGTGCAGAGTGTCCGGCAGGGCTGGGATCAGTTATGTGTAATCGTCCCTCTAATTTCTGTTCTCACTGAGCAAAACTTTGTCAATTAGGATGAAGACACTTCAGACACCTGTGCAAAAGCACTCTTTGTACCAGACCTGTACACTGAACAGTGTGACATTCATTTAACTGTACTAAAATTATCTAATGAAGAACAGTTCATTTGTTTATCAGACAGTCTGGTGGATTGCCTCTGGACAGTGGTGGATTGTCTGGTTGAGTTCATGTTATATAGTAACACACAGTAACTATATAAAATGTAAACACAGTAAAACTGTAAAAAGTAATATGTAACAAACATTCATGATAACCATTCCAGGATGACAGTAATTTATTATTTGCCATGGATTACTGTAATTTTATTGTGTTACTGTAATTTAAAAAAAATATAATATTATGCTTATTAAACAACATAATTTTTGTTATATAATAATTGCCGTAAATTAACTGTAATGACAGCCTCGGTCTAAATGTAAATGTTTTTTTCTAACTAAATACCTATGACTACTCCACCCTGTTTCCTATCATTTCACTATAAACAGTTATTATAAATGTTCTGTGAATTTGACACCTCTGGTTGGGAAAAATAAAACGGTGTTGGGCAAAATCTGTGGTTGTATTTATGTAAGACAGCAATCAGTCCACATTTGTAGGCACAACCCCTGCAGACCTGGTATTTGCAAAATATAAGTCTTAGTGTGTGATCTACGCAATTTCTTTATAATAACTCAGACTGTTGTTGGACATTCTATTCATTTGTTTGACATCTCATATAGCTGCAGTGTTATTTAGACACGAACGAAGATGAGGCACAGGCCTATGCAAGGGGATCTACTGTATCTTACAGAGAACATCGTCATTGGTGGTGTGCAGATCCAGCTATGTAAACAGGGGGCAGGTCATGCAGTGTTAGGCACGCTACTGATGTCATGAAAGCCAGTAGATGCCCATGATAAAACCCTCCTCTCAGTACAATCCAACTGTCTGAGTGAATTAACAAGCTAGATTTAATAAATGGGTTAGACATTTTGGCTATGAGTAGAAATATTTCAGCATGATGAAAGGGTAAATCCAATCAGCAAGATCTGAACTTTGGTGTCAGTTATTTATCTTCTGGAAACGCAGTCATGGTTTGACCTCAGTCTGACCAATAAAGCAGACTGTACAGAGAGGTACCCACCCATTGTTCTGCCCAGCTCACTGTCTTGGCTTTAAAAGGTAAATGTAAGCTTCATTCTCTTAACATCCCCTAATGAGTGCCAATAAACACACAGAAACAAAGACAAAGTAGGCGAGAGACAGAAAGAAACAGACAGAGAGAGAGAGAGAGAGAGAGATGAAGAGAGCAGAAGAAATGGAATATGAGCAAGTCCAGACCTTTATGTGCATTTATGTGTGTGTGTGTGTGTGTGTGTGTGTGTGTGTGCATCCATAATGCCATGCCAACAACTGTACAGAATTATACACACACTCAAGACCATATACAGTAATACTGAGCTCTCTAGGGGTTTTGAAACACACTCAATTATAACTCAGTCTTCCCACGGCCTTCTGCTCACTAGATTTTTTAATACGCGAATGCTTCACATTTACATATTTTGCTGGTGCTGTTTATGTGTGATGAGGGTCACTGTACCATTTTTTTTACTTTTTGAAACTGAGCAGGGATGGAAATGTTGCCTATGCTACTGATGCCTGGCGTGCAGAAACACTATAAATTTAAATTTAGTTTGACCACTTCATCTCCATCGGGAGTATTTAGGAAGCCCTTAAAAAACTATGGGAATGTGACCAAAGAGTAACTTTTGCCCTCTAAAATACAAACAAATAAACATTCTTAAGCTCTGAACGTGCAGGTCAGTGTGCTCAGTGGATGGGAAAATCCTTCTGCTTCTGATTCTAATATAGTCTCTCTGGAGCATTAGGCCAAGGGTGAAAGGTCAATGGGTCATGAACGGTCACAGATTGAACTGAACCTTCAGAGGTTCATGGCCTTATTAGACTAGCCACAAATACAACTGAAACTTGTTGAGAAATTGAGACCATTCACATAATAAAAATAGATAATGTAGAAGTACAGTTACTTATTAGCAAATGAGTTTTGTAGGCTAGTCTTTAAGCTACCAAACACAAGTTATTATTTTTAACATTTCCCACTCACATTGTTTAATAGCAGCAAGTGAGGCCTCATTTTATATTAGGTGACTTCAAATACTGTGTACCTACACAAGAACAAAGCATTTGATACATTGTACTGTTCGTATACGTGGTGTTCCGGTTTAGAGTGAGGTTGGTTTAGGGTTAGGGATAGGGCCAAGAGTGTAATTACAAGCAGATACTTTAAGTAAAATTTAGCACAAAATATTACACAATAGATATTTTCTAATGTACATAGCAATTAAAACACTTAATATAAAATGGGACAATATATATTGTTTTATTTAAATTTTATGGTATTGTTATAATATTACATATAATAGTATTATATTATTAGATATATCATTAATGTATATTTATATATTATTGAATTTGTTTTATTTTTTAAATAGGGAGTGTGTTTGATTGCATACTTGTTTTTGCTATGTTGCTATATATATATATATATATATATATATATATATACTGCACTGTGACAACCCAACAATAATGTATAATGTAAAAATTATATCACAATCACATAGGCCAGAGAGCATAGCAGACTGACACAACCAGAGACAGCTTTCATATGTGCTACGAGCTCTGAGATAAAACATGCTGCCTTGGAAACTTTAAATGTACTTAAATGTTAAAATCGTTTGTTCAAATTAGAGCCCAACCAAATTTCCATACATGGAGTCCTGGCAAGTGGATAATGTATTAATATATCCTAATAGTTCTAACAGTTCATGTTCATATATTTGGAGACTGTGTCCCAGTTGGAGGTTGCAGTTCATTTAACCTCCCACCGGAGATTAATTTATTTAGTCTATGACTAATCTTTACAATGAAATATCTCCGGTCCTTGGGAAATGCGATAGCAGAAACACACGTGAGGCTCTGGGGCCGCTCCCACACAGATGCAGCACACTTCTCTCATAGGCCCTCTCTATTTTTTTCCTACAGTATTTACTTTGTTGCTCACTAGGCTAAAGGACGGAGCTGTTGCCATGGTTCATGCTGTTGGTTTAGGAACAGATATCTCCCCTAAGGAAGGCAGGAATCTAAACAGGATGGTGGAGAGATAGGAAGAGAGAGAGAGAGGCACTGAGTGGGTGTCTGATAATGTCAAAATGTTGAGTGTCATCCTCGTCTGATACCGTATTTAAGCAAAACATTTATAGTATTTTGACAATTAAGATATGCTTAAAAATGTTGCTTTAGGAAACAAAAACATTACACCAAACGACATGCAATGCAAATTATACAAATAAATGATGTTAAACTTTTTCTCCGCCATTTTTGTCACTGCTTTCAAGGTTGTTTTTAGTGGATGTATCACAGGTGTCTATAGCAGGTGTAATTCATAACATTAACTGTAGAAATGTTTTGTGTGATGATCCATCATTGTCATTAAGAAAGAATTCATATTATTAGTGTTCGAAACTATATTACACCCAACACAATACAGTACACGCTACAAGTGTTAACTGCAGTTATCTCAAAGTTCCAGAGGTGTCTAGCCATTCAATCCAAATCTTTTTAGTTTAAAACACCTTCTTCTAAAACACAAAGACTAAGTCAGTTGTGACCCATTTAACCACTCTCTTGGACCTCTCTTGTTTCTCTTGGACCTGGTCCTTAAATCAACATCCTGGAGGGACAGAGCCAAACAGTAAGTGCAGAAAAGAGCAAACCTTATAAAAGTACCAACATTATCAGCATCAACAAAAAACTCATGTAGACCTCATGTAGACATGGAGCCACTTGCCAGCAGGTTTTTGCAAAGAAAGAATAAGTTTGACACCATGACACTATCCAGCCATAATAACATTTTTTTGCTGAAACTCTCCTGATAACTGGCCAGTGCTCAGAAGACACTTTCTACACAGATCTGCTATATTGAGATCTGTGTTTATTATACTTTAATGTGTTTAGATTTGGTCATTGCCAGTCCAGACAGACACGTCATCTTTTGGTCTCTGGCCTGCGAGCTGCTGCACGTGCCTCACACTGCATCAGGAAGAGTACATCTGGGTAAAAGCCCCCCTTAAACAAAACATGATTTTATACTGTTTTCAAAATATATGGCACTAAATAATGTATATTACTTTGTAACAATTTACGATAGGGTTCCATTCGTTAACATTAGTGTAATAGCTAACATGAGCTAACAATGAGCAACATTGTAAATGCAAATACAGTTGTTCATTGCTTGCTCATGTTAGTTTATTTATGTTTTATTTGATGTTTATTGATGTATTGATTGGATGTAATGTTAATATAATGTGCAACTTTAGATTTTAAAAATGTATTAGTACATGTTCACAGTTTTGTATGTCTTTTCACACGGGCCTTTAGCTGCAACAATATGAGAACTATCCAAATGCTGTTCTTTCTCTTCTACAGTTACTGCAATACTGTTGATTTAATCACCTTCAACAAAACTAATAAAAAATAAAAATAGATCAATATTACTTGTGAATTACTTGTGTATACTTATTACTTGTGTAAATATTATTAGTGTATAGTCCAAAATATAAGCAAACAAGTATTTAAGGAAAAAAAAACTTTCTTATACTGTGTTGGAAAACCTGTGTATAGCACTTATTCACTGTTGTCTCTTATTGTAATCGAAGTTGCTTCCTGTCCTCATTTGTAAGTCGCTTTGGATAAAAGCGTCAGCTAAATGACTAAATGTAAATGTAAGGAGAATTCTTTGGTAGTTTTTGTTGCTATTTAGTGTTTTGGAAGAAATTCAAATGAAAAGTGTCTTTCTACTCGAGAGGCCCTTAGCTGCATTGTTCATCCTTGAGCTAAACAGAGTAGACAAGAAAGACATTCTGATAAACAAGGCAAGTAAACACAGTGATCGTGGGTGAAAGATTGATGGGAGGAAGAAAACAAATATGTGGAGCATTGCGACAATGTTGACATTGCAGCTGGGAAAAGACAGTTTTTGTATTGAAGATGCCATGTGTGTACCAGATTTCCTCCATTAGCATTTGTGAGTGCACGTTTGTTTGTGCCTGTGATTCATGTGTGCACGTGAATCTGTGTTTTTGGGGAACCTGGTTGGGGCCCCCCAGCTTTTGAAGAGGTGTGTGGAGCCAGGCACCTGCACTGTTGCCTCAGGATCCAGGAATGAGCCCTCTGAGGCTCAGGATATACAGTAAGTGCAGACAGGATACAGCTGTGATATAAGTGTGCATGGGGCTGGGGAACTGTGATACATGAAGAATTTCACCACTTCAACCATATAATAAACATTAAAAACTCATTAAGTCTCACATCCTAACAGACATGCTCACGGGAGGCAGTTTATACCGCAATACCAAATGCATATCAAGTTTCCATGGAGGAAATTATGAAACCTTTATGCCTATGTTGGGTAACATTCTTTCTTTCTTTATAGAATTATAGTACAGCTCTAAAAAGTATAATAGATACCACACATAGAGTATTTAGTTGTGAGGGTGGCTTTAAGCATGCTGAATGTATATTATAAGTTTTACCCGGGACGTGAAGTTTACACTGATTTTCAATAAACAATATTTCTTTACGATTTTTTACCCGCTCTTATGAATTTCAACAAAACCATTAACTTAAATCTCACAAGGCCATTTGAATTCAGATTTAGGCACCACTGCTCAACATGCCAAAGCAGATGTATTACTGAATTGTTTAACTGAATAAACAAAGTGCAAAATATTGGACATTTTAGGCACTCAGCAGTCTTCTCTCACATATAGACCTGCCATCACCTCCTGTCCCAGCTGTGCTAAAACATTGCTCATCAGCAGACCAACTGGCCAAGCAGGGCACAGATCCAAACGTGGGTGGACTGAAATCCAGTAGCTTGGTTTAGTTCACTAAAGGAAATCACAAAGTCTTGCACACAATGGCCGATTGAGTGGAAGGATGCATTTGGCCACCACACTAAACCACAACGGATTAGACTGTCATATCAACCCTTCCTCTGCAAAAGTTATAGTAGTCAAAAATGCCAGCGTTATCAGCAAGCTGTCTTGAATAAATGTGTTTTGAGCGTAATAGCTTATGTATATCCCCCAGAGGAGTAGGGGAATTTGAAATGGAACATATGGGCAGTTTTATTTAATTACATTTTGAAGGCCCATTTACTGTACAAATGATCAACAATGAAAAACATGCTAATCTCTTCATACCATTCAGACTTTTTTGTTTGCAAATATTTGTTGTGTTATTTAGTCATATTAGATTAGGTCTTCACATATGTGCCAGGTCCCTAAATACTACAGGCACAGAGAATTTATAAAAGGTTCTTTGTCAGGCTGTAATGTTCTGTAAAAGAAATGGTTATTTCAAAAACCTTTGACTGAAAGGTTCTTAGGAGAACAAAAAAATGGTTCTTTAATGGTTCTTCATTCATATTTAATGGTGTACATTAAACCTGTATTGGAATGTGGTGACATTTTGTGTGGCAGCTGGATTTTATCTCATAATGTTTTCTAAATGACCATAATCACTGATGCTTTTCATCTGGCTATTCAACAAAGCCAACTCCTTTTTGGACCATCTGTTCTTTGAAATGCATGTGGCGTCCATCCCATCTTGTTTATCATTCTACAGCACTATCAATGTGACATGACATGTACGTACAGTATGACATATGTAAGTGTACATGAAAGCAGTGTGTGAGTCAGAACATGTGTGAGAGGTCTGGGTGTGTTTTAGAAATGTATGGGAACCGATCTTCTGGGTGGAGGGTTCTGAGTAACATAGACATACCATAACATGATCTGACTGTAATAACTATGACGTCATGAGAGACTGAACTGATAACTGCTTCTTCCTGCCCATACTATAAATCACAGTAAACTTCCAAAAAAGACAGAGAATGAAGGTGAAGTTAAAGACAGAAAATAATTCCTCATCCTACCTTTATTACATGTCACAGAGCAGCAGTGTTATATAACAGGCAAAGGTGTCAGAAGCCTGTATCCTGACACAATGAATCAAATATGTAATTCACCTCAACTAATAGTCCACAATGCAAGAAATAAAGAATTTCCAGTTGGTACAGTAAGTTAAAAGGTAGTGACTGCCTTGTTAAAAGGAGCAGGTTATAACTGAGACACTTTATATGATTTATTAAATGAATAATTATGACAAAAAGGTCATTTTGAACCAGACTGTAGAGATCAGGATCTTGATGATTTTTTATTTACTCTAGAACACCAGTCTTTGAACAATAACACTCCATGTTTTTCATATAATGCGGACAGATAAGATATTTAGATAGCACCACTGACTTCACATCATTTAGAACAAGTGACCAAAGAAAGACCTTCTATACAGCTAACATACCTGTCTGGGACAGGCAGACGAATGATTTCAACATGCGTCAAAACTCATCAATGTGCATCTTTCTGTTTCCTTTGAAGTCACTCTTGGTGATTACTCTTAGATCATTGTTTAGACTGCCTATTGAGTGGAAGCTAGTCTAATTCCTGTGTTG
Organism: Botia kubotai; assembly: GCA_036877585.1. Taxonomy (NCBI): domain Eukaryota; kingdom Metazoa; phylum Chordata; class Actinopteri; order Cypriniformes; family Botiidae; genus Botia; species Botia kubotai. The sequence continues at coordinate 54,093 of JAZGTI010000321.1, read as the reverse complement.
AGACTAACACACATAATGGCAGGGGCTCTTGTAAAACAGGCCTAAGTTGTCCACAGTTCTCTAAAATGGCCATAAAAAGGGGTTCACTAGTTTCCAGTAAATGTTATTAAGTACTGGATTTACCAGTCCTTTGTGACATATTGAAAAGTAATTATACAGTACATACAGTTTCACAGCTCAAGGGCAGTTTTTCCACCTTTGACATTCTTGTGTATTTTGTATTTTCCAAAAAAGCAGATCAAATCCATCATGACGTTCGTAATGTCAGAGTTTTTTTAACTGGCAACCTTCATACTAACATAACTAGAAAAGGAAAGTTCTTCAAGAAACATCTGAATGTTGGCTTTCCTAATTGTTTTCCAAATGTAGTAAGACTGAGTCTTAGGTAGCTTAAAAACCAGGACAGTTAAATAACTCTTAAAGCTCTGTAAACTTCTAAGAGGAATTACAGTAAGAAATTCTCAGCAGCCATTTATAAGATTTGGGGAATTTTTGATAATTAACATCAGAGAAACAGTAATTCTAATATTTATCATTAGTCATTGTATTAATCATTTAACACTTAAACAAAAGTTATAATTTAACAAAAGTTATCCAAAAAATAAGTAAGTAAATAAATAAATAAACCTGTAATTTGATACTGCTGTCAGAGTGCTCTGTTTTGTCTCACTCTGGCAACTACAGGGAAAGGATCACAGACTCTTGTATGCGGGGTGAACTCTACTCTGCCCATGAGAGCAATTACAGATGTTTGGAATGCCCAAATCCCACCCACCCCAATCCCCCCCAAAAGAGAAGAAATCTCTCTATGCCCACTCACATCTTATGCTTCTTTCTGCTAACAATGCTCTTTTTGTCTATATATGTGTGCTCTTTAAATCTAAAGTACATGCAGTGTATTAAAGACTCTTGAAAAGAGTCCAGAGCTGGATATGGAAAGGGCACAGTCAGAGTGAAAGGAGTGATATTTAAAAGAAATGAAAAACTCCTTTAAGCAGAGTAAGAATAGAAGAAGAGTTTGTTTCAGTGATGAGACATGAGGAAATGAAGATGGCATTCGAGAAATATGAACAGCATGGATAACATTGCATGGATCTGCAAAGGAAACTTTAATAAATGATCACCAACAACGCAAAAAACTAGTTAAACAATATTGGTTCCTTGACATCACAATAAACATTCAACATGAGGAATTTGTTCATGTTAGGGTCTGTGTTTCCAACAACACAATAATTTACTGCTTTTGAGGGAGGCAGATCATTAACAGGGGTTTGACCAGTTGATTTTCTGCCTTATAGCAAGCAGATGTTTGTATGGCTATACTAAAGTCAAGAATGTTTTTGTGACTTCCACAGTGATTTCCCTCAGTGTACATTTGAACTTGAAATTATAAGCGTTTGACCGTGAAAGTACTTAATATTACACAAAATACCGTAAACACACAAAAACAACATCAGAAGCTTCAAAATCCAATAATAACCAAATAGCCAGAGACTGGATACAGGAAAACCCTGCCGTGAATCTGAATGGCAGGTTTAGATCTATTACAAACTCATCATAATAAACATGAACAAAAATCTAATTCCATATCTGTATCCATAACATGCATCCGTTTAAAAGGGTTTTCATCTTTGTCAAATTAAATGTAGGGAAAATAAAGGAACTTTAACTGGAATCTCCATGATCAAATCTTTCCTCTGAGACGCAAACAGTAGAATTTAAGCCATCTTCTGCATCCTCTCTCAGACACAAAGAAGCCTATTAAAAGACTTTCAGGATGCACAACTTATTTACATGAAAAATGGAGACGATCCATTTATAGAGAAGTCACTTATTGCCTGCAGCCGAAAAAAGACAGGCAGAAGGGACCTGTGCCTCTTTCCCACCATAAGAAACTATCAGAAGAGCCAAAAATGATCTGATGGTTCACACTGTGTCAAACTTCCTGTGGTGCATGTCACTTCCTGCTTAAAGAAAAGGGCCTGTGTGTTTTTCCATAAAGTATAATGTCAATACAACTTTTAAATGGAATATATTGGCTGGCGAACATTAGTGGTCTATAGTATCTTCTGAAAATGTTATCTTCACTAAATGACCCTCAAATAAAAAAAGTGTTTTGTCTTGCTTTGCTTTGGATGATACAGCAAAACTATTTATCTAAAACTTTTTGAGGTTTAAGGCTAGTTCACGCTATCCTAACAAACACCAGCAAAACCAAATTACAACAGTTGTTGGGTGTGTTTGTGAGGATGTTTGTGAGTTTCCAGTCCAACAGTGTGAAATTCCCATGTAAACAGCTGTAACTGTTAAACAACTGTTGCTTGTTTGACAGAATATCACCCACGGGACAACAGATGATTTATACATTTTTGCCAAGGTCACAGATGTACCAAATCTAACATTCATAAATTTGATAGACAATATAATGTCTATTTTGCATCTATCTGATGATTTTATAAGATTTATTTGATTGTTTGTTACTGATACAAATACCCCTGTGAATAAGCCTAAATTATCTTTACATTAAGTTGTATTACAGTTGTATTACTTCATTCTAAAAAATGACAACATTTGGTTTTACTAGGCTTGAGAAATTGTTTGGAATATCAACAGTTTTCTGGCCAAAAACATACCCCACACCCTCTACGTTGAAAACAAACGGTCCTGAGATAATGTAATGCACTGTATTAGTTTGTGGTTTCTCTCTGGTCTCGCATGTCAAGGCTGGATGTCTGAGGACCACAAGGGACCCAGTAAAAGAGAACTGTGTCCAAACATCTGTGAGGATCTTTCTTCCTATAAACATCAGTCACATATATCATATCGAGGACATGCAAGTGTGTGTTTGGTTAAAATAAAATGCTGAAAGACTGAAACAAAATAAAAGGAGATGAGCCTACTAACAATAAATACTAAAAGCTGCGCAATCTGTGGTATCTGAATCTGAGGCACTAGGCTTTAATACTTAAGGCTAGGGGCTACTAATCTTAAATGTGAGCAATATCAACAGTGATAATGTGGGTGTATCTTGTTAAATGAAGCACAGGCAATAATGTAGCCATCTAATGGCTGTTGCCTGTGAAAAGGTAAAAATACAGAATGTCACATAAACAAATATATGACTTTTCTGTCAGTGTCAAGTGGGTCTGAAATACCAACAGGGAGTGTTCATCTGCTATTCCTTCCCTTCTGTGTTTTTATTTTAGTTTAACAAAAGGAAAAATGTTTTTGGAATGAGAACACTATACCCTCAACCGTCTTGGCACTTATAATATGGTTCTAGAACAATCAAACCCTTTTCCTGCTGCATAGTGCAGGAAAGAGACAACTGAACTGACATCTCAAACTATACATGCTAGGCCTCTTCATATCCTGATGTTTGCTGAGGAATGTATTTCCTCTCTCTCTCACCCTCCCTAAAGACCTTTCCCTTCAGCACAGATGAGAGAGGTCAGCAGTATGGTGAGCAAACAAACTGTGTCTTATACAGTTACAGTAGATACGCTGTCAAGAAATGTTGGCCAAAGCTACTTTGAAATGTCAACTCATGTTGCTCACTTTTGTTTGTATGTTTGTAAAGCTATCTTTGTGGGGACTTTCCATAGACATAATTACTTTTATACTGTACAAACTGAAGTCTCACGCTACCCCTAAACCTAACCCTCACAGAAAGCTTTTTGCATTTTTACATTTTCAAGTAAGCATCATTTAGTATGTTTAATAATTTTCCTTCTGGGGACTGCTGGCTGGTCTCCACAATGTAGGTGTGTGTGACTTCTACCATCCTTGTGGGGACATTTGGTGCCCACAATGGAACAGAAACAAGAATACACACAAGCTGCTGATGCACTTCTAGCCTATATACCACTGGATTGTCTATTAGTGCCATGTTTGAAGAGCAATGACATTCAGAGATGTCAGCTCCACTGGCAGCTGTAAACATCATTGCTCATCAGCCATAATGGTGGCCTTGTCCCAAATGCTGCATTGATGTGAATTTGCTGTCTTGGCCACTGCTTGCACATGATTGTGAAGTCCACGTGACTCATTTGTCATTTTGATTTTGAAGGGTGCTCACGGGTGCCCTCTTTGTGTTCGCTTGTGACCTGCTATGCAACACACAATGTTGCTATCTCCACGGCAGACTACTACCTAAAAACCTGTGATGTAAAGTCTTGAAAGAGGATTTTAAAGACTTGGTGTAGTATTTGAGATAGGGCTTATCTGCAAAACCGGTACCAGAAGAGTGAAACGGACTTACCCTTGCACCCTTCTCAGGGTAACACTGACACCCTCCACTGCAGTCTCTTCCTCCACATGGTCCGTCGTACTTCTTAACTCCCTGAGAGAGAACACAAAAGGAAGAGAAATTAAGCGGTAAGATGGTGTATGTATTCTTGGATTGAATGTCAACTTTGTGATATAACGCTGAACATTTGATTTATAGCATATTTAACATTACGTACAACATACAAGAATTCTGACATACGCAGTACACCATTTTTATATTTATTGTGTGATAAAAATTCATAAAAAACTTCCACTACAACAAACAATTTTAAAGCTAATAACTATTAATGTTTCTTTTTAAAGGTAGAGATATAAAACAAGCTAGTGAATATGTGAAAAGTTTGGTTCGTTAATTAAAACATCTCAAAAGTTAAAAATCCTTTCATTTAATGCTCCTCTTTCATTATCCCCTAGAAAACATGACTTCAGTTAGACCACACAGCTGACACTCAGTGTCAACTAAAGCATTACAATATGACAGCAAGTTGTGCATTAACTTACAGCAGCAATTCATTGTGGGAATTCAATGAATTGAATACTTAATTATACTTAGGGCTCTGTAAAAAATTACTGAGCCAATGAATATGTTACATATTATTTCGGAGTTCAGGATTTCTTGACAGAATGTCTTTGTGGGGGGGAACCTAATGTTTGGCGCTATCTTGATTCTATGACGCCAGTGCCTCCTTTAACACCTACACACTGATTCTATTGACCACTGAGACACTTCTGTGAGTCTATTAAACTGTGTCTGCATGTCACGTCACTGCTTTAAAGGCAAAATAAAACTGTCTGCTGTTTTTCTGCTGTGCGGCAAAGAGTTTCACAGACATTCTGTCTTGTTCGTCTGATATGAGATGTTGGGCAAGCAACAGACAAAGGCCACATTGATGCTCGTGTCCTAAATCACAAAGAATTCTTTTACTGAGACCTCAGAGCGATTTATGGCCCTCTATCAAAAGAATCTTTTTCCTCTGCAATATTCCTGCTGCAGAGCTCAGAATTATCTAGAAATAAACAGATTTTAAGCATTTTAATACTTAATAATACTTTTAATACTATTAAAAATAATAAGTAACTAAAAGCATAAGGAAATCATTTCCAAATAATATGTTCTAAAATTAACATGCTCAGCCAAAATTTATGGTTAATAAATAAACCGGTTAATGAAATACTGTGTAAAACGTCCTTTTTCAATTAATCAGTCGCATGTAACTGACTTAAATTTTGTAATATACTGTGTAATTATATTGGGTATCGGGCACCTTAATAATCTCAATATTAGCATTAATGCCAAAAGAAAGACGTACATTAGTGAAGCACAAGTTAAGGTGCAGCTGCTGAACTGTTTTGGATGGTGTTTTCTGAGTACTAAAACAATACAGCAGCTCCAGAGGGAAGCAGAGGTATTGTCTTACATGAGGTGGGAATGATAAAGGACAAAACAGCAGCACTAAAATTATGGCAACATAATCAAAGAATAAAAACTGGCTAGTTCTAATTTATTGCTAAATAGCTGATGATTGCAGCAGATGATGAGAGGAGTATTGTTTTCTATCCTGTTCCACCCCACGCCTTTCCACAAAAATGACCTTTTCCACCAGTACCTGGAGAAACGGTTTCCAACAAAGCCTGAAACAATGATTTTCCCATTAGCATTTGTTTGTTCCCATCAAAACCAGTGAATAAAGTATATGTGTAGATTGTTTCAAGAATGTGTTGTTGTCCTTGTCCAAGTCAAATTTTCCAAATCAAACCGCTGGGGGTCAGAGGTTAATGAGTAACTGANAATAAAAAAAAAAAAAAAAAAAGCTTGCTCAGAGGAGCTCAGCTTTTCTGGTCTTGTAAAACTAAGAGATAAAGTTTCAAGTTGATTCATCCAAACAAGCTGATTTTGGTATTTCTTTATTGGGGTTGCAGGTCGCCCTAATTATTAATAATGAAACAAAATTATTTGTCAGTTATAATTGCTAACAAGTGTCCTTGTCAGACATGGCAGAAAGTTGTTATATAAAGTGGGTGCTAAATGTCTTTTCCAGTAAATTATGGTCATAAGTGTAAATGTACTTGGGGAGGAATTGTTTGAAGGCCACATGACAGAAACTACTTTAATAATGTGCAGCCTGTTCAGCCTTTTGGAAGAGTCAGAAGACAGTCTGTAAGGCCATCGGCCATGTCTAAAACCAAACAATAAACAACACCAGACAAACAAATAGAGGGCAATAAACAGTTTTGTTATTGCAGAGACATAAACATCCCAGACAATACTGAGCATTAAAATTCTAATAAAACTGGAAAACAGAGGTTTACATACTGTAGGAGCAGACTGGCAACCAGCCACATATAAAGCTTAAACTTACACTTTAGATATAAAATAACAAAGTAATGACTGAATGAATTCATCAAACAATTACACTGAAGCACACACTGCTTGCTTAATATTTGTTTTCTCTTTTGGTTCAACTGCTTTCTCCAAACAAAAGTTTGCAATGTACTTTTGTCTTTCAACCATGATGTATTCACGTCATCAACATAAGTACTACTGTGAGTACTGGCTTCAGCTGGTTACTACAGCAGCCAGATAACAGGGAAGATGCCAGTTCACTCTATTAAGTATTCAAGTATGTATCTACATGGATTTACCATCAAAACAGCACACAACTTATTTGTAGATAAGCAGCAAATAACATTTTACTATAAACATTTTTTTTACTATAGTTAAACCTGCCCAGTAGCGCGTAAGGAAAAATATGTCACCAATAGTTATCAAAAGTTAGAACATGTTGCTTTCATGCCAATTGTGAACTGTACCAGAGTTTACATTTATTGTATCTCAGAGCACCTTTACAGTCAGACTCGGTTCACTGGTTCACAGATGAGTTTGGTACAGTTCAAAGCTTCCACATCATATGAGCTGAACTATGATGTCATAAGAACTTTGGTCCATCAAAAACTCTAGTGTGAAACTGCCCTTACAGACTGTAGAGTGTGTTATGTACTGGAGAGCTTTTTATTAATGCTCAGACATATTTATGGTACATATTTCAAAGCCATTTGAGCCTTGTTATCATGTAGAATCTGAGCTGAGAAGCTGAGAATTCAATAGAGCTCATTCATGCAGTTAAGTCTCCTTAAATAAAAAATAGAGGCAAGTCCATGTTTCATTCCAGAGGCCTGACTTCAGTTTGTCCAGAAGCAGCCTGCATTCATCTACAATCACTGACTACAATTACATATAATCAATGTCTCAGGCAGTCAAGCTAATAATAGCTGAGCACATTATATATAACAACATAATGAGTGACCCCACTGTTAATTTTATTAATAGGTAATTTCCCTTTAATTTTAAAAGGAGATCTATTTTAATTAGGTATTAAAAATCCTCTGGAGATGTGTGAATATACACAAAACCTTGTTACGGGATAACAAGGCTAGACAATTTATTTTGCCCATTACTTGTTGTTGACACTTACATATGTTTCTCTATCAGTGGCATCTTTAAAGGTGAATCACTGTCTTTCTCAATGTGCCAGAGAACGGTGTCTGACTAAACAGGCAATGCAACAAGTATAACTATTGATAAACAGTACAAACGGTTGATAAACAGTATAAATTACTGTTTAATTAAACACATCATTATAATAATCAATTGGAAAACCAAAACCGTGTGGTTAAATTACATAGGAGTCTCCCCACAAATAAACCAGAATATTTTTGATGTGTCTCTGTTGTTAGACACACTGTAACCCTTTACAGCATTTACCAGACAATGTGATGACATTGTGACGGCTTAGGCACTGTGTGTTTACATATCTGTGTGGGCACATGGCAGGAAAAAAGACGTCAAACTATTAGTGTAAATGACGATAAAGTGACAGAAACATCCATTTATGGACGTCGTGTTTGCCTGTACAGTCAAAGACAATATGAGTCATGCTGTTCTTAATGCACCACAGTAATAACTATCTGCGGTTAACCACGCAACCATAATTCCCACAGCCGTTTCAACACTATGTATCTGTCTTCCAAGCCTGGCAAAACCCTCCAACAGGTGTCTGGAAAAGATAGAGATCCAGAATGCTACGCCTTTTCCACAGGAGATTAGAATCCGTGTGAAAACAAAACAAATATAACAGCAACAAGTGTGTTTTCTTCGTCACTGTTCTTGGATTATGCTTGATTATTTGATTATGAAATGGCATTGAGGGACAACAGATGGACACAATCCTCATAAAACTCAGTTATACTGCACAAATCCCTTTGTGGAATATACAAAAAATGACTAGCAGTAATTCAAATATTGTTACACAGATTGTTAAACCTCATATAAACAAAGGGAAGATGACGTAGACAAGGAATTTAAGAGTGTCTTCACAGAAAACCAAGATTTTCTTGGTAAACATTGCAAAATACTGTGGGTGGTTTATGATTTTACAGTATATATAATATGGCAATGGCCGTTCCCAGATGACTGCCTCATATTGGGGAATTGGAACATTCTTTCTGTAATCAACAAGTTTGAAGCAGCCACTAATTTTTCCATTTTTCACAAGAATTCTTGAAGTGTAATGTTTTTTATACATTAAGTTATAAAGATACTACGTTATTACCAATGATTTTGTTCATGCTGTATTCTGGTTTGCGGTATTCTTTGAAGTACTATTAGACTCTCGATGAAGTATGACCCATGACCAAACTTGTAGGGAAGCTAAAGATGGGTTTTTTTGTCTACGGGCATGACAAAAAATTGATGTATGCATGTCATGAAACACTTGCTTTTTGCATTCTTTGAAATACCATGTACAGTAAATACCATAGTACATATGGTTAGGTACAATTTGTCTTGGGCTGTATTACAAAAATGTGCATTCCATTTGTGCTAGCTACAGAATATTAAACACAGAATATTACATATTAAACATTTCCTTATATTTATTTATAAAATGTCTAATATATAAATATAACACCAGATGAAATGGTTCCAAAGTAACTAAAGAGCCAGAGATGGAATCTTAGTTTACAGACATAAAACAGGTTTAAGGTGATGTATAAACACTCTTTTCTTACACCACACCACTTCTGTTTACATTACCAAACTGTGAATAAAATCTTGAACTGATGTTTGATATATCCACCTGCATCAAGTGACTTAAAATTCAGTCAGCTCAGTATTAACCTCCCTGTTTAATTTATTTGAGGCAGAGGTTTTGTAATTGAATATGGCTTTTGACCACTTGCATGAACACTGTCCCAAAAGCATTTAGACAAGAATCTCAAATTACTTTAAAGCTTTCTGGGCACTGGACATTTTGCCCTCTGCTGTTGACCTTTCACCTTAGCTGTGGCCTTGTCTCGACTTGAGGTCCTGATGAGACAGAATAAGAGGACAAGAGCTTCTGTCTTTTAAAAAATATATGTTTTATTCATATAGTTTCTTTTTGTTTTTCATTTTTTATTTAATTTATTGATTTATTATTGAGTTATTTTGTTCATATAAAACATTGTTAGGGACAAGAGAGGTAAACAGCAATGGAAAATATAAGCACTTTGGCTCAATCAAAACATACATGTTAACTGCCAGGCAACAGCTCTGACTGGATCTTGTTCTTGGTTACGGTAACATAAAAATATACATTTGCAATCATTTAAAATTGAGACAAATTCAGTACCTCAATCTGTCTCATAGCAGATGTCATACAACAACAGCTTTGTTCCCATCTCTTATTTCCTATTCTGACTGTGGACAAAGCTGTTCATGAGCAACACCATAATTATATAGCCACATGAACCGCAGACAAACTTCCCTTTGAAGTGGCATCCATTTCCTCCTTAATTTACATTTTCTCAGCCATCACTCTTCTTTCTTCAGTTGTTTTTTTGTTTTTTCTTGTCTTTCTTATTGGTCCATCTTGCATCTTGCAATTTCGTTTTACTGGACACCAGTGTCCTAAAGCACACAGTTACTGACCTTGACAGCCAGTGATCACCATCACTGGAAAATAGCTGCCTTAAGCTTTTGATAATTACTCATCTGTGTTCCACGAGGGAAAAAAAATCACATTTAGATTCAAGTTCAATTTTTGAGTGACATAATGGTGGGCAGATTATGACAGAATTTTCGATTAATGTGAATGAACTGTGAAAAGAACCAAATTTAGAAGTAAATGAATTTTTGCCACAGCGTTTTTATCCACTGCACTATATCATGTTTATATATTTTATTGAATTTTATTTTGAAAAACATTTACGTCACATTATGAATTTTTTGGGAATAAAGATTCCATGTTTAGTTACTCAGCAGAGTTGTATGATATCTGCTCTCAACAGCATTGAGGAAGAAAATTCAACTACTTGATGAGATTCAGAGGAAGTCTGACGGATTGTAGGAGGAAGCCATGCCACCTGTCAATTAAAGGACTCTATAATGAGTTAATATAAGTGCGGAATGTGACCTGTGTGCATGTGTGTGTATGGGTGTATGTGTGTGTGCATGTGTATGTTACCCATACAGGTCAGTGGGAGTTCAGACTGTGCTATTTCTCATGGCCAAGGGAGTGTGGGTAGCAGCTGGGCTGTAAAGTTCAGAATACCAGTGTGCTTTATGAGTTTCTTCAGCATCTCACCATGACATCCTGCTGATACCCATATGTTCTACGATACTGTGTGATGGAAATCAGCCTCACACAAACAAACTATTATGTGCAGATCCACTCACATTTTTTGTACTTTTTGTTACTATATTGCGCTTTAATTTAAGAAGCTTCTTTATTACTATTATTTCTATTATTATTATTATTATTATTCATACTATTATTATTTCATGTAGTCTCCTAATGAATATGATGTCATGAAACTACATGTATACAAAATGCTGTGTCAAACAGCTTTAGGTGACGTATAGCACGTCACACTGCAGGATGCTGTAATTACCCAAATTCATGTGCGCTAAAGAGGTTCATTCAGTCTTTATAGATGCTGATCTACATTATTCACTCTTATCAGGAAGGAGCTCAGAGGACCTGCCTCTGCTGAGACAAAGCACCAGCATCCCAACGAGCAAGTCACAAAGACAGGAAGCCAAGGATGATGGGTAAAAGGGGTGTATAGAAGGCCCCTATGAGTGCACACTGAGTAACATGAACGAAATGAGAAAAAAGTGTATAGGACACGGAACAGAGTCAAATAAATGTGTGTGCATGCGTAACTGTGTTATGTCTAGAATGACTGATTGTATTGACTGTATTTTTCTGAACAAGTCTAAAGTCTGAGCCAGGTAGCTAATATCTATGTAAAGCAAGCACAAAATAAAACATAAACGCACACACAAACACACACACATGGAGATAAATCTTTGTTATGAATATGGCAGGCCTGGAATGAGATTTCAAAACCTGGCATTCAACACTAGTCTGGCCTCATGTGTAAGCAAAGCACTCATGAAAACATTATATGCACTTCATCTACAGTGCATAAAGCAAACACTTGCTCTGAGTTTATTTGCCTGACAGAAACCACTGTATACTGTTCACATATGCAGACATCTAACACAAATCAACAGATCAAAACCAATGCTTGATGTTGACAATGGTTTTCCCAAAATGCACTGCAGCTGCTAAACATCATCTGTGGTGGCTGCTAAGTCTAGAATCACTTGTAGTATTTCCAATAATTAGGGTCCACATAGCGACATGAGAACACCTTAGCAACGACATGTTAATTCCCAGCCAAACACCGTCACATCACAGCGGAAACATGTACAAGTGACACTAACATTTTCTTTAGAAATAGAGAAAATATCTGGGTAGTTTCCTTAGATTTATAGTATACTAATATATGCTGTACATTAGTGTCCTTATGTCCCTAACTTGAATGTTATGTTGCTGTAGTTTCGTAGTTTCATACTTCCTTACTTATTGCCATCCCCTTATTGGCCACAAATGATGTTAAAGTTGTTCACACACTGTTGTGAAACACTGTTTAAACACTGGCCTAACAATTACCAGATGTGACTTCATAAACACACCTGGTACAAAATCTTTGACCAAATGGTACAAAATTCTGGTACAAAATGTTTAGAATAGAGAGCAAAAACATTACGAAAAAAATCCACAAAATAATATTTTTCTTGGCTTAGAATTGGTTTTGAAATGATATCTTACACAATTGTCAGATTATATCATTTAAACCACCATAAAGATCTCAAAAAACATGCTCATAAAAAATAGAAAAATAAAAACTGTCACTTTTTCTCAGTGTCCCAGGTAAGCATTCCAGTGGTTCTTTTTGTTATCTGTCTTTGCCACGACTCCTGTTCAACAGTCTAGACTTCAAACACTATCACTGGTAACTTTCTGTAGAACATAAGCTTCTGACCACTCTCTGTTCTCAGATAGGGAACCTCTCAAAGATCTCATGTCAACATCTTCAAACTTAAGCAACAGAATAGCTGTGCCTATCCCAGACTGCCTTTGATTTGACTGTGTCTACATTTGTCTCTGTTAAATGCACATTTGTTATATTTAGGATCATGTCATATAAGACCATGTAGTGAGGTCAAATCTGAATCAAAGTAATACAATTTTTTTTAAAAAGTGTAAAGCAGTGTGTTAAAAGACTAGTTCACCCAAAAACGAACATTCATAATTTGAATATAGTGCATGAGAAGTATGGACTAGTTTGATGTTGGTCCAATTTAAAGCCTGACAGTACCCTGGTCACTGTCTTTCTCATATGTTTCGAGAGGAGCATTTTTCAAAACGTCTCCTTTTGCGCTTCAGAGAAGTAAGAAAGTCCTGTTGGTTTGGAACAATTTGGAGGATAAATAAATGATGACAGAATTTTCATTTTGAGTAAATTAGTTCTTTAAGGGCTTTTAACCTAGTCCTTCTAGTACACTGCTTTGAATCAGAGAAGCAATAACTTTATAATTCATAGAGTGAGGGTCATTACGGCTGTCTTCTGTTGACTGACAGAGTCAATAAGTTGTGAGAAAAAGACACAGCAGAAGGAAACTAAGAACATTCCATTGGCCCCTACATTTAAACAGCTGTGGGTTTGTACACAGAATATCCAGTGAGTCCCGGTTCCAGAAAGAAGGTTTCTGGAAATCTCTGTATTACTCAGTGTCATTGAACCATTTAATCTAGTGAGGATGAGGGTGTGATTTCATAGGACAGGGAGCACAAGAAAAAGGTATGTCACACAGATCATGTTTAAGTAAGCAAATATAAACCAATCAATTTATGACATTATTTTTCATTATTTAATTATATTCAGTAAACATGCAGAGCCAGAATATCTCTGAGCCTGAGAGAAAGATGTTCCCATAGATAATATTATCTAACGACAGCCCTAACACAAACAAACATTAAATAATGACCAATTTATGCTTGTGCCTGGCAACTTAAAAGCTCCTATCCTTTGAAGATATTGACCTTGTTTCATTTTTTTGCATCTACAGGAGGTCTTTTTCTCAGCTGACTGTTAGAACAATGATTTCCAGATGGGTGATATTCATCCATTTTCCAGCAGGAAACAGAGAAAATAAAGAGAGATAAACAAGGAAAATGGATGTGAAACTTGGACTTGGGTTATTCCGGTTGTTGCACTGATCATTTGGAATCACTCTGGAGAACAAATTCCACCAGAATCCTTCGAGGAATTATGGATGGATGAAGAAGGCAGTGAAAGAGATAGATAGACTGAGCACCAAAGGGAGTGAGACGGGAGGAAAGGAATAAGAGAACGAACAGGGCTGGGATATCTCAGGAAGAAACAAATTAGGAAAAAGCTGCCAAGCTTGAGAACCGTGAAGACTTACAGATTGGGGAGGAGTTGATCATCTGCCAGCAGTACAAATGGTCACATCTGTGCGCATATACATTTGTGTGTGTGAAAGAATTTCAGCTATAAAAAAAGTTTCAGCCAGAAATTAAAATTCTGTCATATTACTCCTATGTCATTCCAAAGCATTAATCATAATATTGTAAAAGACACATGATTAATCACAATTATGATATTACAAGAATAACATAATATATATAATATACAATTGTATTGAATCCAGCCAGCTGAAAATGTATTAAATTATCAACTTTTGTCTTGATGAAAAGAACGTCATTTGGGTTCTAACAACATGAGGGTGCATAATGATGACAGAATTTTCATTTTATGTGAACTATTGCTTTAAATGCCCTATGTGATATGTTATCATAACCAGCAGATCTGAGCCTGCAGCGGGTACCTTGATCAGAGTGTGTGATCGGGTTCAGTCCTAAGAGAGTAAGTTCAGTGAATGACAGCTCAGCAGAACTCAGGCTATGTTTAGAATAGCATACTATCTTACTGTGTGTGCATGCTAAGTGAATTTTCTATATGCTTGAAATATTTGGATGACCTAGTACATTTGGATGCAGTATATAAAAGTAAAGAAATTTGCTTCAAATGTGTCATTTAAAATTTTGATTTTATTAAACATTTTTATACAAAACTGGGCTAAACAGGCTAAACAAATTAAAATTGCCAAAATGATAACTGGATGTCACTCACTGAATTAAACGTGTCTAATGAGGTCATATGACAACAATGTAGCAAACATACTGTTTGATATGTTTATAAAAACTAAGATAAAAAGTTGTAAAAATGTTATATATATATATAAAATATTATATGTAATATATATAAAAAATACATATATATAATATAAATATAAAGTATGCATTGTGGAGTATGCAGTGCGCTGTATGCTACTGTTCCATACCAATACAGTCTTTTATTGTCTTAGCAAGACGGAACACTGAACAGGTGCCAAGCATTGTGAGTCACATCATTGGTCAGAGTGTGGGAAAATAACTCTAGTGGTCTCGTGAACAATTGATATACCACAAAAAATAAACATCCGAATGCACAACCATTCTGTCCTATAACTACGGCATGTTTATTGCATTCTTTCTTATAACTAATGCGTGTTTAACATGTGAAATGTTTTGCTAATGTTTTGTGTAGTTGTCAAGGCATTGCTATATGTGGTTGCTTTTGACTTGGGTTGACGAGTCTAAACAACATGCTGCATGATTTCAGCCGTGTGTATTTAATGTAAACCAATGTTTAAATACTGAGGGTTAAAGGTTTGTGTCCAGGCAATGTGTCACTTGCAGGCCATCCAAGATGGGACTTAATCATTGTCAGTGTTGATTTTGGATGTCAATCTGTGTAATTCTGTGATGAATGGAGTTGATAATAATACCCTCAAATTATCCTTATTGATGCCAATAAAATTAGCCAGGGTATTTCATAAATTCATAAACAGCAGAAACAATCCTTCTGTCCCAGATCACTGCTATTACCAGGGGACAATTTAAATGCCTCACTGTAGACAAGCAACATGACCAGCTCTGCACGTGTGGAACAACGTAGAGAGAGAGAGAGGGAGAGAGAAAGAGTGAGAGACAGAATAATCCTAAATGAAGACTACAGCAGCAAGCAGGCTATAAAAGGAAATGAGAGATATCCGGCCGTATGCCTTTGTCTAAACTGAGTAGCAAAGAATAACCAGACACCCTCATTTCTATAGTGCACCATATTAAGGTTGGATAAAAGAAGGTTTTGTGAGGAACATGAAATGTCCAGCTGAGATGAGTCTATGTGTGCACATTCTAAAAGTGTCCCTGACACCACTTTAATCAGGATCAAGCTCAAATTGGTCCAAATATCTTCCCTTAAAAGGAACGTCTGCAACTATCAGATTCAAACAGCTTCCGACGAGGAAGAAAGCAACAGAGACCCGGTCTGTCTTCCACATGGGATTTCTCTATAAAGCCTTGGGGCAATAATTACAAACAAATTACACATGAACATGAAAAGAAGGCAGGGGGTGGGGGCAAACGTGCAAAGAGGACAACACTGGAAAGATTGCAAGTTCAAAAGAAGTTACAGAGAGCTGCTATAAGATACATGAAAATACACCTTGTTTCTATAAACACCACCTACAAAAAAAACTTCAATGGGTGATTGATTTATTGTTTTAACTCTGTATAGTTCCATCATACTAATGAGTTTAAATGTCTTCCAAAACCAAGAAACAAGAAGCTGAATTCAATAATCTGAAGCAAAGTGCCAGAGGTAATTACCTTGCCACACAGCACCATAAAGTGTACTTGGAAGCGCACTATACCACAGGCAAATTTTGTAGAAATACTGAGTCACTGAGGCTGGAACATTTAGTTTGCCGAAAGGCCACATGCTTTGCTCGGACATGTGACATGCTCATGGGATTATATCAAAACAAGGTTGTTTTCTCTCATTAGCTGTCTAAGCATTCTGAATATGTGCACACACACAAAGCCACAAGCAAATAGGAAGAATTAAGAATGTAAATATTTAGGTTGTATGAGGGTATTAATCATCCAATGCTGTAGGAGAACTTACTATCAATTAAGATCAGTTGTGTTTCAACAGTTTCTAGACATGGCCAACAAGTAAAAAGCAGAACCCAAGAGACATTCAGAATACTGCTGAATAGAAGACGGAAACTTTAGATACTTTTTGTATCGTCAGAAACGATACAATTTTTAATAAAAAATATAAACATTCATAAAACACTCTTGAGAATACTAAATGCACTCTTGACAATGACAAAGCAAAACAAATCTGTAACTCCTACAGTTTTCAAAGCTGACCTCTGATGAAAAACTGTAGCTTCCAGATGATAACCCCTTACATCCCTTCTGAATAAAACTAGCTTCAGCAAGCAGACGTACTGTTGGGCTAGTGGATTGTTAACTAGCTAAACTGGCTAAACACCAACTTGCTGGTTTAAGATGGTCTTCCAGCCTGACCAGGCTGCTTCTAAGCTAGTTTTCCAACATGGTCAGCCTGTGAGACCAGCTTGACCAACTCAAGGCCAGCAAACCAGCAGGGATGGTTTGTTTTGGGCAAATTTTGTTTACTTAACCATTTGTCTAAACTCTCCATTCAGTGACAGGGCCGAGTATACTAGCTTTTTCACACAGTAGAAGTACGCAATCCGCTGACAACAACCAGAATTGCAACATGAATTTGTTCTTTGTACTTAATTTTTTATTACAAGATGTTTTTGGGTGTTGTGGCAACCTCCCTGATTTTACTGAAGTTGAATACAGGGTTGAATCAGCAAAATGATCTATTTTTTATTTTTTTTAACTATTTTTGCATTTAAAATATAAATGTAAAGTTAATCTTGTGTATTGAAAACTACACACAAGGCACAATCTTAACACCCGCCTAAGGTCAGGAGGGTCGTTATTTGACACAGGACATGGGTGGCAACACTAAAACTCATTTGTGGAAACGAGGGTCTCCAGTGTGGATGATGGAAGCCTCATTTTTATGGCATGCAGCCAACAATATACACAGATGTACACTATAAGTAGATTTAAAGAAGATACAAAACATCTGTAACACAATACACATTTCCCAAAAGTTCAAAAGATACTTATACTTGTGACGTTATTTGAGTAAGTAGTTTATGACTAACAGTTAAGAGTTCCTCTGCATAGGTCTTCCCTCTCTGAACAATTTTACATCCTGCCCTTTTCCCTCTAACCGAACACAATAGATTTTCCCCCAATTGTTTTGTTTTTGGACCAAGCGGATTATTTTGGCAAGCGATGTAGCAGCTTTTTTCCTGTCCTTATCATCGACAGACATCTTTGTGCGGTGCTGTTCCACCAATTCAGACCGGTATAAAGTGCAGACAGTTATTTCACGTGCACTCATACTCTCGTGCACAACCTCAAGAACCTCCCTGTGACCATATCCATTTCCTCTTTCCTTATATGGTTGGAGTTTCCAACAGAGAGCGGACGCTGCTGAACTACATTCAGTATTTTTTACTTATTTAAATTTTTTTTTTTTTTTTAAATGGACAATAATAATTGCTATTGTTTATCACAGAGGTAACAAAATAATAGCAATGTGTAAAACCTCTAACTGACTTATTGGTTTGGGCATTTGGTATATTTTTCAGCACTTATTTTTCTATCCAAACATAAGTAGTCGAGAAAATAAATCAATTTAAAGTAAATATAAAAATCACAACAGTGAAAAGCAAGCATCTCCCCGTTACAAATTTATCATATTTTAAATAAAAATCCTAAAATGCTGTTCTCCAAGTCTTTGAAACTTTGACACCCAAGAAATTATTTGGACTCTTTTTACAGCATAATGTAAAGATTATATACTCTTATTCAATTGTCTCGATATTTACACAAATTGTAGTACAATCATGACAATCATCAACACTGGTACACAGAGTACGATCACAGCAATGTAATATTAGCCCTTATATCGAGTGACAGCCTAATTTACACACTTTTAATCCTGTTACTAATTCTGGCATAGTCACTGTCCAACTTCAACTTTAAGGTCCCATTTTGTTCCCTATTTTTAAAAAGTGTATTTTCAGAGATAGACAAAGAGATATCCAGCTGTCAGACCCAATCCTGTTTGTAGTTTTTACCATGTTAGATTGTTACATCGCATCCATGTCCATGCCATGACTTACTGTAAATATTAAATTGTCAAAAACTTTTAAAATGTGAAAAACTGTGTGGAAGATGTTGAATGATCCTTATCATTCTCTATATAGTCTTTATCCCTGAAATGAGGTCATTTACAATGACCAGATGCGGTAAGACCGATTATTGCCTGTCTAAAAATAGGTGAAATCTAGATCACTACACTTCTTGTACCAGTATAATGCACACACTCTGCCCTCAGTGCAGTCACAAGTTTTTGATCAGGAAAGCACAAAATCTGATAAGGCTTTAGACAAGGAGGCTTCTTCTTCACTTCAATGCCAAAAATCTAATTTAAAAAAATAGTTAAAAGATTAAAATCTGACCTTTTTCTCATAATGCTAATCGGTACTAAATGTACTTCACTTTTCCAAATTTCCATGTATTGAAATGACATCCATATAATAAAATGAGGACTGGAACAAACAAATAATTTAGTTAATGATCCAAGTCACTATAACAATGCTAGGATGGATTTTAATAATTATTGACTTACTGCTACATTTTGTAAGATTAGTACATTTTACTATTCAGTTGCGTTCTTGATTTGCCATGATTCACTATGGTGAGCCTACAATAACAATGTACATTTTACATTGTGTCAGGTTGGATTTTACAGGTACTGAAATTGCAGATAAGCCCTGGCTACTATATTTCAGCTTGAAGCTGAAAGCTTGTAGCCACAACAACTGAGCAACACTGACCAATGAATCATCCTGGGGAATCACCCGCTGTAAAAATAAAGATACCCTGAAACAAGAAATGTCTGCAAGGAAAAGGAGAGAATAACAGAGCCCACAATAAAACATGAGTCAACATGGGCTTGCCATTCTGAAAAGATTTAAAAGCCTTCTGATTAAAAAAAAGCCTTCTTTCTTCTGCAAATAACTTGTATTGCAAAGTAGCTTTACATTTTAAACTGTTCCTCACACAAAGCTATGATGTGGCTCCTGAAGACTTGGAATACAATGCACAAATCACATGGACCTCTATTATGATTATTGTATTGTGTTTGTTTTAAATTTTAATGCCTGACTACAGCAGTCCTCATTTACTTTAATCATATGGAAATATGTTTCAAAAATGTACCTTTTGTGTACCATGGAGGGAAGAAAGTCTAACTTTATCAGCACACTGTTAGAATTGGCCAGACTAAAACTACTGACAAATTTAGACCTTCACTAAGTAGTGTTTTTTATATATAATATGTAATTGCCTAGCAGGCATTAGCATTATTTCTATAATTTCAGTGGGCTTATATTTTCCTGTAACTCAGCTGGTAGAATATGGTGCTAGCAACGCCAAAGTCATAGGTTTAATTCCTAAGGAATGCACATAGTCCAATGCATTTGTAAGTTGCTTTGGTTAGTTTCTGATAAATAAACTAATCCTTTATAGCACATAATGCCTGTTGTGAAGATGCTTTCTTCAAAAAGACTGCATACCACAGCTAGATCCTGAAGTGAAAGAATGAGGTTACAGCCGAAGGAGCTTTCACAGGTGGCTGGCAAACTTTCAGCCCTTTTGAACCTGCTGTGATTGCTGCTGGTGGTGGGCGATGGCCAGAAATACATATCAGCATGTGGATCAGGAAAAGAAAGATGTTCTCATGTCAAAACCATCCCAGACTGCAAGAGGAGATGCATGCATCATAATACATGTGCAGACTGTTGTCTGCTGGTATGGTTAGTACTATTTTGTCCAATGGCAGCTATTAATCTATGTAAATAAAATAGCAAAGATTACCCATTCTATTTTAATATTAGTAAAGATATTTATCTGTAATTACAGTGTGTGTTGACAGCCTTGTGTTCTTTAAAGGTTGCAATGGAACATTTTAGATTGGAAAGAATTTTAGATTTTTAAGAATTATGAATCCATGTAATGAACAGTTCAGCCCAAGGCAGCGTCACTATATAAATGGAGAAGCTTTTTGAACACCAACAAAATAAAGTCCCATTTGAAAAAGTGCAAATAAACACATTACTTTTATATGTTCCCACTCTTGCCTTCATACACACGCATATTCTTAAGCATTAAGCGTCAGTTTCTGAGTATTAAAACATAATCACTCACAGACTCCAAACACATTTTCTTCATTAACATCAGGTCAGTTTAGGTCTGTCTCTAATTTCTCACAGTGGGAAATAAGTTGGTTCTATTACCACTAACAACCGTGTCCAATTAATATGGGACTTCACCAGTGTTAAAGGTTACCGTTTTTTACAGTAAAAAATAATACGGTTTCTAAATAAAACAAGGTTTTAATTAATGCAAGTTGTAAAGAGCTGTTGAGGGTTTAAGGAACTGTAGATGGGGAACTTGTAATACAAACAAGGACACTCCCACTTTTTTGAAGGTCTCAGCTGAAAAGTTCAAGTTGTTTTCATTGTTGCACCAGTTTTCATTGAGGCATAAATCATACACTGGTTCTGATTTTGTTCACATGAGATATTTAAAAGCAAACTTACTGCGTTGACCTCTGTCGTAAGGATCAGGATTGCAAAGCACAATAACAAACATCTGTAATTGGAGAAAATAAGTGAATAAATGTGTGCGCAAGAGAAAACATATGCTTCAAAAAACGCTAAGCAAAAGCATGCTTTACCTTAATGTGTTCCAATGTTGTAGATGGTTCTCACCCTCCATCCGAGCCTACAAACAGATTAACTCTCTCCTTCTGACAAATGCCAGTGTCCTGTTACTGCATGCTCCAAGTCCTTAAAGTGTACAGATGAACTAAAGTTAGTTCTCGCTGTTTTAAGTACTTTTAAACAGCATCGGCTCTTCAGTGCACAAGTACAGCATGTCCTGCTATCTTGACAGATCTCCTGTTGATATTTCAAACGCACTATCCAAACTATTCATTGGGCTAAATAACTCAAATAACGATCGTTTGTGTTACTTTGGTCTCTATCGATTATAACAACACCAGTTTAAGCTCATTGCTGTTACCAATAAGCTATATCTTTTCGAAAAGTTAAGATTTAAGTGAAGGGACAAGTTTCCTACCTCGGTTCTCGTAAGCTCCACACGCACGCGCTTACTCGTGCGTTCACGCTATGGGAAAGTTGGATGTCCTGCCTAAAATCCAAGCAGTCAAAGCTGTTTTTAACGAAAATTCAGTTCTTCAGAACTAAACTTCCCCTAACAATGCTGAAATGCAAGTGATAGTTTTTCTAAACAGGGTTGTGTTGGTGCGTATTGATGGGTGGTCGTGGTCCTGATAGGGGGTGTGGTGGGCACATCTACAAGGCATTACTTTCAACAACAGGCACATAACGTTTAGAGCAAAGATGCAGACAAACGTATAGTTCAGGCTCGAGTAAAAGATAGGCAATAATTGCTTGAAACGGAGAAGAATCCGTCGTCAGATTGTCCTTTCGGACATTATTCAAAGGTGTAAAGATGCGGCTTCCATGTGGCACTCTTTTTCTTCTGACAGTCGCGTTGTGCATAGGCAAGATTACAGCTAAGGTAAGTCCACAGAAAAACACCGACCGTCTTCATGTTACATGGTTTTATTTATATTGTCGAAGTTTTGTAGTTCAGTTAGAAGTTCGTGAGGCGCGCACAGAGAAGTGCGTAAAACTTGCGCGCGACTAGGTCGAGCTCAAGTTCCAATAGTTTTACTTACAAATATTTCCACTTGACACACAGACTTTGTAACTGTGTGTAACAGTAATATTTACAGAATTAGCAGACCTAATACAAATTATTTGACTAACAAGATATAACTAATATATAAACTGTAACTAATAATAATATCTGCAGTCATTACATACATTGTGTATAGTCGCACATTATAGTATGAGAACTGTTTGGTAAGTCTTTACTTTCGTGCAGCGATTTTGTTGTATGCCTTGGCCACTGATTTACGTTTACTAAGCTGAGGACTAAGGACACGGACAGTTTGGTTTACATTTGTGCTTCTGTAGAACTCACCTATGACGACTTTATATTCTGTTATAAAGTCATACAGTGGATCTCTGCTGAGGCGTTTCTCTCTGCAAATTATATTTGCCACTCCTTTAGTTGTCGTCTGGGGGTTGGATTACTCTCTCTCTCTCTCTCTCTCTCTTTCTCTCTTCCTGTGTGTGCTCCATCTGGACTTTGTTTTGCTTTTGTTGAAGATATTTCACCACTCATCTGAAAAATCAGTACAACTAATTTCAACAAGTGAAACTTCTTATGAATGGGTATAGAACCTAAAGTGTAAAGCTACACTTTAGGTTCTATATGGACATGTGTTTTTATTGGGGGTGTGGCTGAGGGAGGGACTCCAGTATATGCACAGCAAGGGCTCTAGAAGTGGCAGGTGTCTGAAGACTGAAGGATGATTTATGGTGATAATGACGAGATAAAAACACAAAGCTGTTACATCTCATGATTTAGTGAATTTCTGAATGCATATGTTCATATCTGCCTTATGAATAAAATGGCAGATGGCAGATATGGCAGATATTTGTTTCACAATAGTTGTATAAAGTGTAACCGATGACTGATTTCAAAGTACTACTGCCATAAACCATATTTACATGATATTTATGAATTATTTTTAAGAACGTTTTAACTGTTTAACAGAGCTTTGTACCATTAGAATCAGAAGGAAATGCTGAAGAGTATATACATCATGCAGGATAACTTGAGTGTTTTGTTTATTTGCTAATGAATTATCACATGGCAAACACACTCACTATTGGTTTTAAACTGCTATTAGTGTGTGTTATCACATAGTCATATTTTATAAACTATGTTCATTTATGTTATTACACAGCGCTCTGAAATATTTGACTCTGATTGGTCAATCATGTCATTCTGCGGTTAAATGTTTTTGTATAATGACTGCTAAAGTGTCTAATTGGCTGTTGTCAACAAGTTTTCTACCTAGGTTTCCACATATACATTGTTAGTTCACGTTAGCTAATGCATTAACTAATGGTAACAAAAGGAACCTTACTGTGAAGTGTACTGTCTTCATTATTCAGAGCTCTGACATGAATTGACATTGTCAGCCTTTAATCCTGTGTAAATATCAGCCACAATCTCTTCTCTCTGTTCCAATCTCAGCCTGGGTCTGTCAGGTATT
This sequence comes from Botia kubotai, assembly GCA_036877585.1. Classification (NCBI taxonomy): domain Eukaryota; kingdom Metazoa; phylum Chordata; class Actinopteri; order Cypriniformes; family Botiidae; genus Botia; species Botia kubotai. Next base: position 30,159 of record JAZGTI010000321.1, on the reverse strand, counting down.
AATGATACCACTTGTGACTCGCACACAAAAACCTTATGTACACTTTTTATACCACAGCCATGACAATAATAATAAATAACAATAACAATAATAATGAAAACAATAGCATTTTTTCTCTGACTTAGTGTGACAAACACCAAAAGGTAAAGCCATTTATTTTAAAGGTTGTTGTTTTAGAGACAATGTTCCCACGGTCATGGAAAACCTGGAAAATCAGACTGAAAGGCTGGGAATTTTCATTTTTTAAATACATAATCTGGAAAAAATTATAGAAAATAACGAATCTTAAAAAGATTATGTTTAAAATTCAGCTTTAGATGGACTGGAAAAAGTTTTAACTTTTAAAACTTAAAAAAAGATAACCACAAAAAAACAACCACAAAACAGCAGTATGTGTAGTCCATGATAAATTCTGCTTTTGTTTTCTCTCTTGAGAACCTGAATATTTCTTAAAAGAGATAGATGATTTAATATGCAGTGTGCTTTTAGAACAGCCACTGTTTCCTAGGCCAGTCTTTGCAAATCTTCTGTGGTCTAGGTATTCTTATTTATATTTCTACAGTAATGAAAGACTGGTGATCTAGATGAGTTTCAGTTAGTTGCATACAATTTCCATCCTTGTTTATCCCCTGTGATTCTCAAAAGGCCAGTGTGGTCCTACATGTCTCCAGTTCATCTTCTATCAGATTAGTGAGACTGTCCCCTAGCACAGTTCCTGTAGTTAATTCATTTCATTAGAGTGGCTGCACAGATTAGATTCCACACTTAAACGTAGTGCTGAAACAGCCAAAGAAAATGAAGGTGAACTCAGTAAACTCAATAAATTGATTGTGGTGAAATCATACCAAAACCACAGTGTGCACCCATCAAACCCAGATTATGAATTAAACATTAGGAAAATGATAACAGGTCTTTAAGGCATATACACAAGTTTTGGTAGTGACAACTGGGTTACACTTTGTTGTAAGCTGTCCTTGTTACAGTGTAATTATACATTTAACCACTGAGTAATATTAATTGACAGCATGTATCAACTATAAGATTAGGGTTTGGTTTAAGGTTAGTTCTATGCAATTATGCATAATTTTCTTTTATTATTAAAATAAGTACATGTAACGTGTAAATACAATGTTAAATAAAATGTTACCAACAATCACATTTGAGTGTGGGAATGAATGCCTAAAGAATCTCTTCTGAGTGTGCATAGAATGCAGGAGTCACTTCCAAAATTGATTGGTTGATACACTTTTAATCAGTATTTGGCACCTGGTGGCAGTAAAGAGGAAATCTGAACGGCAACAATTTCAACTGCTTGGTGTTAGCTATATTTGGCGAAAATTTGACATTTGAGAAAATCACCATTGACAAAGGTTTTATGATTTGTCTCTGCTTGTTATTTGTTTATGCTTAATGCTTGTGAATGTAGACCCATGCATTCATATTGCACACTTGGACTTTTATGCTTCCTTTTTTTAAAATGTATGTTTTTGCACAAATCACTTTTCACTCACAAATCACTCAGTACAAATTCATACAAAATCACCCACTCAAATAGTTGTTTTCCCGTGAGATCAGGCACCAGCTGCTTTTGCACATAAAGGGCTTGAAATACGCAAACATTTTTACCAGTATTGTCTAACTACACTCAAATACCACATTTTGTGTGTAGTAATCAGTCTCATCTCACAATCTGTTGGTGAAAGCAAATCCTTACATGACTAATGTGGAGTGTAGTTTTTTTGCCTACCCTGCCTGTTGAGACTGCCTGTGAAAGTTTTATGTGGGTGTGTTGTCTGTCTGACTCTTGGAAACCACACACATTATGATGGGAGAGTGGGAGAAGAAGGATGGTCCGTTTGGAGGGAAAACGTGCTAGACCTCACTGGGCTTACACACTGTTCTACCTACAGCAGATCAGTCTGTTCCAGCATCTCCCGAGAGAGGGTGTATGGAATGCCAGTGCAGAGGAAGCAACAGTTGCAACTGTTTATCTTGCAATTCCCGTTTCGTCTCTGCCTTCTTCAGTTCTTTTTCATGCCATAGATACAATCATATGAGATACCATAAAAAAATGAAAGCATAAAAAGGAAACTTTCCAGAAACATCACTGACAGCTGTGTTAGTCAGACTAGCAGAGTAAATGAGGGCCAGCCATTATGGGATAATAATTTATGCCTTATATTGTATGTTTTAATGTTGTATGTGATAACCTAAAACATACTAAATTGCAGGAAAGTGGCTTGGTAAGCGCTCTGAAGGAAGGGTGGGATCTTAGACTTTCAAAGCTATCTTGCTATTGCGAATCTCTCCGAAATTATCCACCCTACCATTAATGGAAAGTTTATTTGGATCTGACTACTCTTTACTAGTTTGAAGAAATGTAGTAGCCACAGATGGACAGGTCAAACCAGTATGCATATCAATCATTGTTTTGGATAAACTGAGTATACGATAATCTCACTAAGAGGTGTTGTTTAAACAAAAAGCAGTTTAATTGTCGCTGATCATCATTTTACAGCATGACAATGAAGTACAAAGTTAATTTAATCTGACCACACACACAACTTGTGAAAGTGCTGTTAATGGGGTGCATGTGTATTATTTTGTGGGTGGTCTTGGAGCTGTCACTCTGCCATTATGCGCTTAACCTGTTGGTCTACTGCCCAAGGAGTGTAGCAAGTCTTGTCATTATGTCAAGCCTTTACTTAAAAGATTATCTGTAGATTAAGTGGTGTATTTACTAATAAAGCACTGTATCATACCTGGGGAGGGCGACACACACATTTGCTAAGGCTTAATGGAAGTACAGCTGTATGCTCAAAAGCTTTGTTGGTGGCCCATGATCAGAACTGTAGTGGTTAGTTATCTCAAATAGTGCCAGTTAAAATATTTATTGATTATTATCAATAATAATTAGTTTATTATGCCAATATACAAAAATAATTAAATTAATATTAATCATAATTCCTCATGCTTAAAAACAGTAATTAATAACTATATTATAAAATTATATAACTATAATATACTCCCTACAAGTCGAAATCTCACTATAGATGGCCAAATACTATGTGAGGTTTACTTTGCAGGGCACTATTAGGCAACTGGAACAGTAACTTTTTAGACCCTTAAATCCTCTGAGTTATGTGATTAACTACAGTATACTCACAGTCCATACATGGCAATTATTTTCCTGCATTGTATAAATTAGAGACAAGATTTATTCACAACACATGTTAAATTCCACAATTTGGCTGATAATTAATCATGTCTATTTCACACTTTCCAAGCATTAGATTGCCTCACACCGTGACTGTGAAGATTGGTCACAGTTCACAAGAAGTCCCAGATCCCAGGGTTCCTCAGCTGGAATGTGAGCTGGAGCCTGGGCAATCCCCATAGCAGATCATTTGGTCTCACTCTCTGAAATCAACTAATTCTTCTGTCTTATAACGCATGAGGAATCCATCTGCCCTGTCAGTCAAAGCCGTATGGACTGATGATGCCTTTGTGAAGGCACAATGCCTTTTTTCAAAACAATATTACAGTGAATGCAAAAATATTAATAATTTTGTCTTCCATATTAAGACCTACAACACATCACTATAATTGTTCACATTATGTCAAGAACCACATCAAAACTAAGTTAACAAAAACTTAGTTTGTTAACCTAAAACTTAAGTTACGAAATTAAAGCTCCATAATAAATTATATCTGTCTTGTAGATTCTTCAAAGACTTAAATTTTACTGGTGTCCTCTCATTTAAAAGCTTCGGCCTTCTGTTCCACTATTTGTTCACACCTTTTTTTCAGGGTTTGTTTTTACAACTGTCTTTGTCAATCTCAGATAAAAAAGTCTTGACTATTGCACGCCATCTTTTTTCCAGGTCATAAAGCATAAGAAAAGGTAATGGGGGGTGGACATGTTGTTAAATTCATCATAGAGGGGCAACATTTGAGTCTTTTAAGCATATGTACAGCCAGGGCAGTAGCTAAACTGTGAGGACTGTAGGGCCTGTATGTTGGGCAGGACTAATTGCTGATGTTCATCTATTGTCACTTGTGGATGATCTCCACCGGGGGGCTATGTTATTTTTCGCCCCCTAGACCTGTTACCAAAATTAGCACCTTTTGCTTCAGGAGTGATGGTCCTTTGTCAACTAACACATTGTGTGCCCATTTGCTGCATGTCCTCTTTTTTTCCTAAGACCCTGTGAAAATCCCAAAGCAGCTGTTAGGCCATATTCTAAATGAAATGAGGTCAGGTTTAAGACCCCCCGTGCAGAGCGGGGTCTAAAAGTCTGAGCAAATAGTATGAATGCTTGTATTTTGTTTTCCACAAAATACAAAACGTGATGTTTTCCAGCAGGATTTGAGAAAGCATTTTCAGTGGAAGCAAAGATATCTGACGAATTAGTTAACATGGTCAATGTCATATTTGCTTAGATTGGATTACTGATTTAATCACATATATAGCATAAAATCATTAATATGTTACATTTCTTTGCTTCTTTAATAATTAGAAAAACTTCCCATTTATTTTAATGCGCTTCCAGATCCCCTGGACCCCCCTGAAAGCTACTATCTAAACAGTTTTCAGTTAAATTACCTTTAACCAAATTTTCATCTTTAACCACTCATGTTATTGGCACAATGCACTGTAATACAGTACATGCCTTTTATTGTATATACTGCAGCACAGATGTTGGTGTAGTTTTATTGAAACAGCAAACTTCTATTTTGACTTTTCATAGAGCCATCTGAAACACATTAGCCCAAACTTTGTGAATAGCACATCACAAAGAGGCATCTGTAGAAAGAATGTAACTCAGTTTGTCATCCCTGTTGAAGATCAGATGAGCGAGCTTTGAGGCCAGTCTAAAAATACAGCTTTTGGCAAAAAAGAGCCACACAGGAATGATCACATATATTTATGAACAAATAATTTCTAATTCATGAAATTCCAACAAAGAGAGAGACAGAAAGTAAAGCAGACAGAAGATTCTTTAGACTCTCTAACCTCGCCCCTTTCTATCTGGAGAGCATTTATAAGTAGGCCTTAAAGACTTCTGTGCAATTTTTTGGAGAACAGATAACTATTGTTTGTGACAGGCTTGCTTGCCAGGGGACTGAATGCAGGGTTTCACATGCAGTTTTATTCCTCTATTGTTCAATAGACCAGTAGGGGCGGGATTGTGCACGTTTCACATAAGGGTCTTTACTTGCATACACATGAACCCAAGACCTGTGGGTGTGTTTCTAGACTTTAAGCAGCAGTCCTTTTGTGCATTGTCATATTTCTTGATGACATTAAAATGAATATGGCATTGGTTGCATTTGTCTGTAATCTTTCTGTATCTGTACTGAAATCAGTGCTGACTAAGCCCAGAGAGAGCAACAGATAAACATGCATGGCACAAAACGATAAACATCATGACATATAAACAGAAGGAGATTTTTTGACCTATTGGGTCTACTTCTTGGATCTGGTCTTAATTGCTGTAATTGGTTGCTCCACCCCTTGTTGAGCAGAATGAGCATTTGTTTACAGTCTTGACTGGGCACAGCACGTGTAACTTGTATCCAAACTCGTGGTGTGGTTGTTTTGACTTTCCACTGAAAACACCATATTTGTCTCATGAACAGTATTTTTGGAAGAACATTTTTTGGAAGAAAATAAGTCTAGTAGTGCTTGAAGTGCAAATCTTGCCACTTATTTTGCCAGGACAAAATGTGTGTTAGCAGTTGGGGTGTTCTTTGTGATAGCTGATTGCTTATTGGCCCTAGTGAAGAGCTGACCCCTTTGTCTCAGGATCCTCAAAATGTTTTCACCTGTTATCACCGTTCTTTAGGCAAAGACGGAAAACCTGATTGGTTAAGTAATTGCACATTTTTCCTCAAAAGCAGCATGGTAGTTACAGTAGGAGTTACAGTAAGTAGTTTCCAAAAGTGATGTCCAACCTAGGAAACACACACGTGCTGTGGTCAAATAAATACCTTAAGTTTCTTGTTTAATTATTTTGTACTCCTTATATGTTGATGTTTAGTCCAATCACTACGATCACTGAAAACAAATCCCCTCAAGACATCCGTTTTAGCCACTACTGTATGTGCTATGTATTAAAACTTAATATTACATTGCTGTGTTTAAAATACTAATGTATTTTAATACTTATTAATTTAAATGTTTTTATATCTTAGCACATGATGATAGGACTGAAACTCTTAAGATAGGTTTGGCACAGCAAACAATAACAGTTGACTCATCCAGCGGAAGCTTGGGAGCCTGATAAAAATCCCCATTAAATTAACAACATTCTCTGACTCTACTTGCCAATTTTTTATATATATTTTTAAACCGCTAAGGATTGTTGTACGCAGATACATACACAGTTTCTGCATTGCGAGCCAACCACAAACAGCCTAAAGTTTAGATATTGCTACATAAACGTGCTGCGTTAGTACCCTTGACACTCACTCTGGACCTTAGAGGATGTGGTGGAAGACCTTCTAAATCAGACTGAAAGCAGACACAGATGTTATTTTAATTATTAAACCTGAGGCATGTCTGACATGCGGCCCTAAATATAGAGCAAAGTAAATGCGTCTGTTTTCCGAAAACATAATAACCTGATGTTCCATCCCTTCCTGATCTGTTCTGGCCATCAAGTCGAGCGATTTCCTGTCTCTTAAACAATGTAAGTTTATTGTTTGCTTGCGCATGAGCTGAAGGAAAGTCGTGGCATTTGGCTGAGGAAGTCTCCTCAATATAGCTATATTCTTAAATATATAGTAGTCGACATGTTGTATAAATGACACCACAGATGAATGAATGGATGTTCAACTAGGTGATTCTTGGGTTATCCACAGTCAGACGTATCTCTGAAACAGTGAGGTGAAGTCATATAGCAGAGGATTAACAGTGATGATATGTACATTTGTTGTGTGTATGTGTGTGTGTGCACGCCTTGCCTTACATTGCTTTGCCTTACTGTATCGCCTTTGTGACCATAAAAGCAGCAGAAAGCATTTCCTCACCTTTCATCTGCATTTGTTCTCTGAAGGCCAGATAGGAAGCAGCATTTTTTATGGCCCTTACACTCACGTAAGATTCACATACAGCTTGCCGTAAACTTTCTTCACCCTAAACTAGTGCTTTCAGTAGCTTAAATGAGTTCATTAAATGATATGGCGAATAATTCGTCAAATTAATCAGATTTCTATCTATACTTTTGTATAAAAACATGCAAGTGCATGTTTCAAAGACATTACATTATTGATATTGACAAAATGCCTGTATACACATAACAAAAAGTAACTAAGTTAAAATATTGTGTTTTGTTTTTAGACCATTAAGCATAAACTTTTCACTGGTGCACAGTCCACATTTATACGCATGTGGCTGTTTGTAGGCTGTGATTATTATTATTTATTTATTGATAAAATAAACTGAAAAAAATGGCGTCTTTGCCCGTTGCACTACATCTTGTTGATTTTCAGTCTCTTGTCACATGAGTGCCACATTTTGTTTGTTTGTTCATGCTTGTATGGGTGATACATTTTCAAAACCCAGAAACCCTCATTCTTTTCCTCTGTTTAGTACAGGAGCTCTATCTTTGTCAGCCTTACAAGGCTTATTGTAGCCAGATTAAACACAGAGCAGTGCCTCTGAATTCTTGTGTCTTTTCTTAGCTTTTTGCTGTCTGTTCCCCACCTTTCTCTTTTCTCATATTTCAGGCTTTTACTCCTGTTTTTAGAGTCTGACCTGTGTTCTTGTTCCATTTGGATTTCACTGTGAATTTTCTCAGTGTCTCGCACTTTCCCACAAGAGGGGAAATATTCTCTACAAATGCTATAAATTCACCAGCCTCTTTATGAGCCTCCAAACACTCTTTCAAACACATAGTTTAGTACCTTGAATGCTGACATAATAAACATATTCTTATATATCTTGTGGAACAGAGGCACTGCGTGTGACTGTGTGTCTTTGTGTATGTGTTAGCATGAAGCCATTTTCGTGACAGAATGCTAATAGTCATTGTTTAATAGCTTGTGAACAGAAGGATATTTCAGCATTCTCTCAAGAGATAGGAAACCCCTTCATGGCTGAAGGATTAGTTGGAAGTTCCGTTCTCCCTTTGGGTCTGGTTGACCTCAGACATACAGAGCGTTGACCACACAAGACAATGACTTTGATGAGGCAAAGACAACAAGGGCTAAAATGGGGCTACTTCCACAAAAACATTTAGGCTCTTTTCCAAAACCTAGTAAGATGCCTTCAAAGGCAGTATCAATCCTACTCAATTTGGTATACTCCTTAGGCTGTATTAATGCCATGCATCTTAAACAAAGTGCTTCTCATGAGAAGTGCACAAAGCCCCCAACTCATAACTGATTCGACATAATCGTGGTATTTCAAAAAGCTTAAAAATCCACATAAATATCAAGTCAAATAGTCCATTCTTATTTTGATTTATCAATTTTTTATTCTAGTCTCTCTTGATTCAACCACCATATTGAATGGATTATTGTAGGTTTGTTGCAATGCATTATGGGATTGCTTTTGTCCAGTATATTTGATTTGTTTTTAAATTTGCCCCAAACATGGTATCTTAGATGGCAAAATAATTATACTGCTTACATTTTGGAACAGGCTTCACATCTGGAGTGCACACATAATGCCTTAAAATGCTGTTTATGAAGGCAGTTTACTAGGTTTTGGAACAAAAGTCTTACAAACACATAAATCCACCCCACTGAGGAAAATCAACGTCAGAAGTGTAAAGGACATGGTTAAGGGTCAGTGTACAGACAGGTTGGCCTGTAGACGCCGGATAAACAGGACCCGGGTGGGACGTGCCCCTGAAAGGTCGTGTGACAACTGAAAATCTGTCCCAGCTGGATAGATGTTCTGGGACTTGAGAGTTATGTGGGCTTCATGAAATGTGCATGACTCTGTGGTGGAATGTGTTGCAGTTTTTATGTTAATAAGCAATGATTTATCTTTCGCACAGATACTTAGACGAGCAGGAATGTCATAGAAGACATGCTCTGCCCCTCAGAGACACTTTAATCAGTTCCCTGTGGAACTCTCTTGTTCTCTTGTCACTTTTTAGAGCTTTGGATAGTGTTCTAATGGAGTCATGACACAAACCAGTAAGATTTCTTTTTGGCAAAGCTGGTGGATGGTTCTCTCCCTTTATAAGCATTCAATGTTAGAAGCTCTCTGAAAGAACTCTTGTTACTAGTACAAATTGCTCTGGCTCAACACATAAGCATTGCTTGTTTTTCAATGTTGAGACTTTATAAAGTTGTTAAGGAAAACGTTGCAATAGCAGCTGTAATTAAACATTTGAACCTAAAATTTCATTGAAGGTGAAGTGTTCTGATCAAGACCAGAACATGGTCATATTAGCCAATCAGCATTGTCAGGACATCACTGGCTCAGGACTTGTTTCCTAAGTACTCATGCACAAAGGTGACTGGATGCAGGCTATGCACTTCCTGCACTGCAGATGAGATGAACAGGACTGCTAACCAGTGGTGCTGCAGCTGCACGTCCTGTGCACACAATAAACTGATCTGAGAAGCATTCACAAAATTTCAGCAATCTAGTCATGTGTTCTCTATTTCTCTCAGCTATTTACAGTCTGTTGAGTTGTTGTTAATTTGTATTTTAAAGAATGGTACAAATTATCAAAGCTGACTGCCCAGCTAACAATGTTATGTTGTAAGAATGTTTCCCTAACGTTTCCATTAAGTAAACGAAAACATTAAAATGTTATTTTTGAAAGTTCTAGGAACGCTCAAAGCATCCAGATTTTCAGACATTATATTAACATCATTGCCTGCTTATAAGAATTTCTGTAACTTTTTAAAGAATAACGTGTTTGATATATATGATATAATGTTAAGAAAAATGTACTAATTGCAGAAACATTTTTGATAACTTTGAGACAACTTTTAGAGAACATTAGCCAACATTCTGAGAATGTTCCCTGTTATCTGGGTGGTTAGTTACTCAGTCCAATAACACTTTAGTCCACTCACTCACACTTTGAATCATTTAGAGCAGCTTCTCACTCAGTAAAACAGTAACAGGATACTTCAGAAGTCACAATATAATGAGTGCTCAATGAAGTGAATGTATACCTACAATTAATTGAAACAAAACATTGAAAATAATTGAAAATTTTTTTCAATGTTTTTTTCAATTTTAATTGAAAATAAATATTGTTGTTTGCTCTCCAACAACCAGCAGAGTACATAGAAAGATTTAACCTGTAGTAGAAGAATGAACTGACTCCTCTTGGACCCTTTTAGCGAGTGTATGTGTATGTATTTATGTTTCACATATGTACAGTAAATGCCGTCCATACTTTTCCCAACCTGACAGCGAGTTAATATGGAGTCATGCTGTGATTCACATGACCAGAACTGTGACTTGCCAGTGTAATCAGTAATCTTCAGACCGCTGCCTCACCCTTCGACAAGTTCACATTTTTCTGAAGAACCATTCAGACGAACGCTGACAGAAAACAAAAGCCACTGCGGTTATCATCTCGGCCCTTGATCTAACAAGACTCACGGGAAACATACTGTGGGAAACAAAATAAGATGAAAAAAGGTGGACGGATATATTTACAATTTTTCTCAACCCTGGCTATAAACAATAACAGTGTGTTTTTAATTACCTCGAGTCCTGGGGTAAATTAGCGAGCTAAACAGAACATCTGGTGTGTATTAGAAAGTTTATGTTTTTGTTGTTGCTATGAATACCTGCTGTGCGATATACATCATTGAGATTACCCTGATAAATACAGAGAGCAGTGGCATACTGCAAATCTGTGGGCCTCCTGCAAGCCAAAGATGGTTTGATGACACAAGCAATAATGTTATACAGTAGATGTTTTTAATGGGATTGTTGGAAACAGTGTTGTTTAGGAAAATCTAGTCATGTGTTCTATTGTGTGTTCTTTTTTGTTTTTATCTGAATTCCTGTTATTTGAAAACTTTAAATCTGCCAGTAAGACCAGAAAACTTAGCACATATTCTTTGTTGTAAGCTGTTTACAAGCATCAGAATTCACTAACTAACTTCTCCTGGAAAGCATCATAAACTAGGGCAGAGACTAAAATAAATACATGTGTAGTTTTATATCTGTGTGTGTGTGTGTGTGTGTGAGAGCTGCTTACTCTAATTTGCCATCTATGGCAGTGAATTCAGCATGGCCACTGGTCTCCTTGAGAGAACAGATGGGGATAAATCTACTGCGTTATAGTGGGATAGTAACCGCAGAGAGTCCCAGCCAGATGGAAAGTCATAGCCCCATAAATCAGTTCATGTCACTTTCATAGACATGCATACATATAAAACTGAAACCTGAAATCAGATCAAACTGAAACCTGAACTCAGATCAGATTGTTCAGTGAGTAAAAAGAAGAATTTGTTTTGCTAAACTTCACGCGCTTGCAGCAATACATGTAAAACTGTAAAACATGTAAAAAATGTGAGGTCCATTTAAAATGCAGTTTAGCTGAAAATAACTACAAATTCAGTTTTTTTAATTATTAAGGATTACATTTTTTATTTTACTTTTGCTGAATTTTTGTAGTTTAGTCAGATTTAAAACAAAGCTGAAAGCTGATTCGTCCATATCATTAGTGAACCTGATTTGACACCATTGATGTTCAGCCGAACATTTCTATTGTACACAATGCTACGTGCCATGCTACACTGCGCCATCGGACGTGTTTGGTGTAGACTATTGGATTACGGCTTCCAGCCTTGTTTCTGTTTTGGATACAATTGCAGGATTTGATTTAAAAATGAAGATGGTATGATTAATGTACCAGTCCAGTATAAACTGTACACACAAAACACAATGGGGCATTCTGTCGTTGCTGTCCGATGAGGTCATTTCCAGTCTCCAATGGGGGATTCCAGGCGTGTGTAGGACAATGCATGTCGACCCTCTAATGATGGAATGCATAGCCTATGGCCTCAGACGTTCTCTGCGGCATGTCTATGTGTACATGTTAAAACAATGGCACACTTAACGCCTGCGTGTTTAATGATAGCAGCCATGAGAAAAAACTTTTCTGAGCACATTTTTGTAATACAGGGAATGGATTACAGTACAGATGTGCACTGGTATCAGTTATAACAATAGCACCTATAAAGGCTTGTAACTTCAAAAAGGGAAGATCCCACAGCTGAACAGAGTGGAATTACCAGATTTCCTTTTATTCTCTTTGTTATAGAGAGTTTCCTTATTGGCAACGGTTTGGGCTCCAGAAGTAGATCCAGATTAGGGCCTTTTGTCAAGTGCGGAGACAAAGGCATTATTAAATGTGCTACTGAATCATGGTGGACCAGGAAAGCCATGCTTCCTGCTAATATAGGATGTTATACATTCTTGTATTGAACAAAGGGGAAAGAGAGGTAGGAAGCGCCTTTTGGACATCACTCGCTACACAACAGACATACTTTATGTTCAGTTTACCATCAACACAACTTTTCCATATCAGGCCTGTTCCAAACATCCTGCGTCTGCTGCCAATGAGCAAAGCAGCAAACAGACCCAGTGCCGAGGTTCTGCTTGTCACAATGTATCCTGAAAATAGTTATTATGCCCACTAAAAATAAATATGCTTTGCTTACATGCCATAGATGCAAGATGTTCGAAACAGGTCTTAGGTGCATGTCATATTTTCTTGCACTTTAAACTCCAGCTGTTTTATTTGACTGACATTTTGACTGTTTCACAGCCTCACTTTACACACCAGACCAAAAATGTTGCATTTCACGTTGCCTTGCTAATAAAATCATTAGCGGAACCCTGTTTTATGTGGTAACACTATCTTAAACATCTCCATATGGCAAGTGTAATCTGTGGTCTCTAAGCAGGAATGGCATGTTGTACGACTGATTTTACTGCACCATATACCATGTGTTAAAGCATAGTATGTTCAAAATAAAGACTAGACATTCTTAAATCCTTTTGTAAATCTGGTGGAAAATCCAGCTTTAACAGGAGCTGTGTTTTGGATGAAGACAGATGGTTAACAGTTGGTCTAAGATAGTTATTAGTGAGCCACCAAGCCATATCTCTATGTTCCAAAAACCAGGTTGACCAGCTGTTTACCTGTTTTTTTTGCTGGTTCAAGATGGTTGACCAACCAATGCTAGCTACTGACCATCTTAAACCAGCTAGAAACCGGCCACTATGTTTAAACACACAGCTACATATTTAAGATGAATATTCCTACATGAAATGTGAGGTTATTGAACACATTAAGAGTGAACATGAGGAGTTAAGACATGTATCGCAATGTTTTTCTTTCTGCATTTCTATCTATAAAGGAAGGAAGCCACCCAAAGTTTTTACAGATATGAGCAGCGAGAGACACTGAATGTTGCATTTGGCAGGGCACCAACAGGAAAGCTTTTGTTTTAGTCTTTCTGGAAAACAAAAACAACAATACTCTGATGCTTTTCAGATAAACGCCCCACAAAATAAGCCACCAAAGTAATCAGGCAATCTTTAAGGGGCTTAAAAGAAAGTGCCCTCACATGTCTAAATACAGGAAGTAATTCTGTGACTGTGAGACTAGTTCTCTACAAAACTGTCTTAAGAAGGTTTTAGAAGGTTCTCAGAGCAACGTTCCCACACAGTGTTTTGTGTAATCCTGAACTTGAGTGTTGAGCATTTCTTGAACGCTCCTGCCGTCTGCCGTTGACTGGCCACCATGACATGTGAAGACATCAGGTTATATGTCAATGACATGTGGTCATAAGACATTCAAGAACAAATGATGTTTGACATTTTATTTTAGAGCCACAGCACAGAAGAGGACAAGACTTTCAAGTCACCAACAATTTCAGTCAGTTCATAACACAAAACATGTCTTCAGAACTATTGGATATAGGGTACAAATAAAGTTTGTAAAGGCCAAATGTATGGTGCTTTTTTCTGGTGATAGCACCAGTTCCCCTATCCCTTGTAATATAAGAGCAAGCATGATAATCTTCACCTATTGTTTTTTACACAATAGTGTCATAGGGGTTTAAAACAACATGAGTGCATTTTTGCATTGAAAATTAAATGTTATTTTATATGTATATTTACTGAAATTGAATGTTTCACCTGCCTTTCTTGTACCGTGTGATTAATGAACCAAAGATCTTAACCCTGAGAGACACAGAAAAGACTTTTCAGTGGGTTTAGGGAGATTAAATTTATCCAGATACATGATTATAACTGGACAGACAGCATGCAGTGATTATAAGGAGATGTTTTAAGCCAGTGCTGGATTCATGTGATAAATGTTCATACCTCTGCTCAAGCTTAAGGCAACAGATACAAATCAACAAAAAAGCAGTAATCTGAGGATAAATCGTTTATATAGAACCACTTTTGTGCTCCTGATTAAAGCCTCTGTGTTTCTGTGGTTTAGTGAATAGTCTTTTCATGCACTATATTTGTAGGACTTGAAAACTGGATTAGGTTTCTCTGAGAGCACACCTGACAGACAACACAATCTCATGGCATTGTGTAACCATTTTGGTGAATTAGTGGCTAATTCATATGCATTCATACAATCTTATTTGTATGGTTTGTGTGATGTGATTTTGCCCCAATCATAGTTGGGTTACGAATAAATGTTCACACTTGCTTTTTAGAATAATATACGATTTGGACAATTAACATACAAATTCATGTAATATTACTACCTTGTAAAATAGTTATTCTTTATATTTATCTAATAGTTTTTTTCTGTGAGATCAGGCTGAAACTGACCTGTTGCTGATTTACAGGACATGTTCACTCTGTTGCACATTGCATATGACGTGACCTTTCTTATACGATAACTGTTAGTTTTACTGGACAGCTGAAATAATTCTTCTCTTTCCAACGCTGCATACTGTCAGTGAGAAAGATCAACATGACACATGCTGTTCTATCTGTCTTCTCACATACATTACACATTACATTTATATTCCACACTGTTTAAGGAAAAAGAGTCTGTACAGGTTTCTCAGTGCTAAAATACACATGGAGGGAAGCCAAACTGACAGAATCCACCCAAACTGTTTGTAGTTCAGGGATTTAGGGGCATAATTTTACAATCTTTCTCACTATTTAACACTCCCTTCTCCTGCTATCTGCACTC
This sequence comes from Botia kubotai, assembly GCA_036877585.1. Taxonomy (NCBI): domain Eukaryota; kingdom Metazoa; phylum Chordata; class Actinopteri; order Cypriniformes; family Botiidae; genus Botia; species Botia kubotai. The sequence continues at coordinate 14,986 of JAZGTI010000321.1, read as the reverse complement.
ATTATGTAAAACACCGGGTGTAGCTTTTAAATGGCCTCAAAATGCTGCCTTCTTAAACACCCTGTACATTTTAATTGCGTTTGTACCCGCTACCCTTCACCTTTATCTTTGTAGGATCTGACAGATTTTAAAATAAACCCTTAGTCGGAGAATGTGTTTAGAATCTAAAGGCTTTGTAGCACACAAACACACATGCAGACCTGTACAATTAAGTGTACAGTATGATTAGCATACTGTAAGTATATAAAGTATAACAATACTTTGATACAAATCTATTTAGAAGCCTGAATGGCACAACATTGCATTACTTAAAAATACACACTTTTGATGTGTTTAAAATGACCTACTTTTCATGCTCGGTTAGTATAAGTTTAGATAGTTAATCTAATATATGTAATTAGTCTCACAACAAAATGCAGGGAAGTTGTGCCCTGTTCGCTGAAAGTGCTTGTTTAAGAAAAAACAAATTGTGGACATTGCAACTGGGATAGACACGCAAAATAGGCTATTTAAAAGTATTTATTTCTATTGATTAATCATTTGTTTGCATACACGTTGCAAAATAAATCTGTGTTTATTCTTCTCCCTCAAAGAACCCCAAAATTGTAGCTCATTCACAAATAAATATAAAACAGATAAAATCTGTGTATAAAACAGATTCTCAAAGCCTGCAACAAATAACCTACAATTCCGTTTACATCATAAAGTAAACAATTACCCCCAATAACCAAATAAACTATATTAAAGGTTTAAGAATCAGCCTTATTCTCACACCAAAGGTGTTGAATATCCCACTTATTTAGCTGTAAACCAGCACAAAGACAAAGGTGAGAACTTGTTATGTCTTTCTTTGTCTGTTTTTTGCCTGTTTTTGTTTTTCACACTGTCACGGGTTGTTTGCTGTAAGAGCACTGCAGAGATCCGTCAGACAAAACCAGCAAAAAGGCCGTTTATGTATCTATGTACCCATGTTAGCATTCACACCCCTGATAGCCTACACAAAATCTCCAGATAACACCTTCTAACCATCTCTCTTTAAAAGCTAAGAGATTTTAGCTCTATAAAACCAACACTTGTTAAGGGCTTTATCGTCACTCTTGTCTGCTTTTGCTATTTTTCTGCTCATGTCATGTTTGGGTTTTCTGGGATGCAAGACTGACCTGGAAAGGAAAAACAAAATACACATCTTAAAGCAGTTCCCTTGCTGTTCTGATTCAAGCTGCAGATTAGCATGCTGTAGTCTGAAGTGGCCGATAGCCATCGCAGGATCTCTTAGCGCTAAAACACACTTGATCGATAAAGCAATATATACACGTGGTAGAGATCGAGCTACTCATGCGTGACGTTGTCAGAGGGGCGGGACATGACCTCAGTCATGCGATAGAAAAACAGGAATGTCTGATCCTCAACAGATCTGACTTTGGCCTTCAGAGATCTGATAGTTGTGTCTAACAGGATGGAGCAGCAAAGAGACGATAGAGGGAATTAGAGGAGAGAGATGTCTTTGTAATCCTCTTTCAAGACCATAATGCTCTTTCCATGAAAAGGATGCAAAATATGGCCTAAAACTCGGCTATAGACTCTAGAACTCGTGGAAAATGTCAAGTTTAAAATATTAAACATTTTGTAGTAATACACATTGTTCCAGAATGGTTCACAAAGTTACCAGTGTTGCCTATATGACCTTAGTCAGTGGTTAAGCAGTAACAGGGTTGCACACAAAATGCGGAACCTAGCTTAACATAGGCTTTTGTCATTAAAGTGAAACATGTTTACTCAAATCCATTTAGAACTACAATTAGAAAACTACAATTAAACAAATATTTGTTGGGTATATGAAAGCAGATCATTCACTTTAAGCAGAGGTAGGCCCACCTCATTAAAAGTGCATATATTAAAATGACCTACTTTTCTGAATCTGAATCTGAAGGAAAATGAAAGTTGTTAAGAAATAGGCCAGTGTGTGCTAGACGATTTATAAACAACTGTGATGGAATGCACCAGTTGTACTTAAATCACGTTCCGTTCCCTTGCAGGAAGGGGGAAACGCTTGTTTGTGAACTACTAAAAGAATGTCTCTCATTGGCACTGAGATTGCATTAGGGATGTCCGATCTAATGTTATAGCCAAAGCTCAGTCTGTTCACATACAGCGATTATACCCCAGGGGTGAAAAGCTTTTGTAGAAATTGCCAGAATGGGTCACGCCAGAGGTGATATCTGAGACCAAAATGAGTGATTCTCATGGTCCTCAGAACCCACACACTGATTCAGTTAGAACATTAGGGGGCTCTTGTGTGGGGGCAGTGCGGTCACAAGCCAGAACATAGCAGCTGGTGCAACTGCTCGCCAGGCCTGCTTCTCCAGATGTGTTCTGGCTGCAGATATTTGGCTCGTTGCCTCACACGTGAGCGAGAGAACAGCTGGACATGGAGTGATAGAGGGATTCATGGAAGACAGTTCCCAGGGTCCAGTATCATGCATGCTTAGCCCAGCTGTCCATGCTGTGATATCAAGTGAGAGTTTAAAGAGCCTTTAATTTGGGTCTTAACACTACAACAGGTTTGTTAAATTCTTTGCCTGGTGATGCCCCTGTTTAAAAATAAGGCCCTCTATATGATATCTGACATCTTGCAGTACAGATTGTTGTGAAGACCAAACAGTCTGTATGCATGCCAACTAGCTGTTTTATCTTCACAGTAATATACATGTGTGTACGTGTATATGTACGTTAAAGCAATATCACATGTGGCCGTATGTCAGCACACAGTAATCACAGCCATCACAGCACATAACAGCATGATTGTGAGTGTGATATGGCTTTTAAACAACAGTATAAGGAACAACAGAAAGTATGTAAATAAGTAGGGAAAACCAACAAAAGTTTCAAAAAAACATCTTGTGTGTGAAAATACTGTTTCGTGCCACAGATTCATGAACTGTCATCCTCCTTTACTAATTCAATCATTCAAAAAACAGAGAATAAATACTCCATTATACTTAAAATATGATAAAAAAGACCTTGATATAAGACCTTCGGATAGTATAAGTCTATTCATCACACGCTAATTATTTTTTGTCAAACTGTGACTGTGACAGCGCAAAAGGTTGTGGGTTCGATTCCCAGGGAGCCCATGTACTAACCAAATGTATAACTTGAATGTACTGTAAAAAGCATCTGCCAAATGCATAAATGTAAATGTAAAACAAAACAGTTCATCCAGCTGTGTTTATGCTAACAGCACTTGTCAGACTCATTGTTCATCAATGGTATCTCCTTTATAGACCTTTTGCTGGTGACATTGTCATGTGTGTAGTTCGCCTCCTGGTGGTTCAGTGTGGTACTGTTGAGTTATTAAATATTAATAATAGGCTTATGACTTTTTTGTCTGTTGGCAGGGAGGATGCACAGGATCATCATGTGGAGGATGTGACTGCAATGGCGTTAAGGGGGCGAAGGTGAGTGTTTTATGTTTTATATATTTGTATAGAGCTTTCATAATAAACATTGTTTCAAAGCAAGTAAAACATCTTGTTTTATAAACATCGAGTCTGTCAGACAGGCTTCACTGACATTCATTAAACATACTGCTAATTAATTTTTTATATTTAGACATCATTTTTTAAAACTACTTAGGTTAGGCAATATCCGGGTTCAGTGCATTCAAAAAACCCAAAGTCCACCTTAACAGGAAATTGGTTAAAATCTGAATAGGGGTCTTTAGTCTGAATAAAATGCTGACTACCTGGGTCAGGATCATAATCTGGGGGAAAGTGGGTTCCAGGATTTAATTTAGGGGTGGAAATGTCATTTTCAGAGTAGGAATCAGGGTTAAGGTTAAGATAAGAAACTAAATCTATACGAGCAGGGGGAGGTGGTAATCTGAAGGTTACAACAGGGGTTCAGAGTTTTGGTTAGGGTTAGTTTGGAGTAGGTCTAGGATTTGGGAGTCCACATGTCTGGTGGTCAACTCAAGAGGGTGAGGGGTAAGATGAAAGTAGGGACTCAAGGTGACTGGTTATAAAAACCTATATATCCATATATTTTAAATATATATTAAATATTAAATATACAGCATGCAGCCTACTGTACACACAAGAACGCCTAGAAACTTATCTCGCTTATACTAATTTCACTTAGCAGACACTTAGCGCCATCTAGTGGTGATATCATGTTAACAGCGTATGTTCTTTCAAAATGACGTGACGAAGATCAAATGTAAAAAAGTGAAGCACTCTGCATATGTGGACCTTAAAGGGGTCCTGTTATCTCTTTTTTGAAGTCTTGATTATGTTTTTGGGTTTTTTTATACCTTTATTCTACACCGCTGTTTCCATTCTCATAAAAACAGGCTGCTGAATTCCTGGTTTTGTGAAGCTCCTTCTTCAGTATTATTTATTAGAGTTTTGTAATTGTCTAACTGCCTAGTGCGCATTGCAATATTTTTTGCATATTCCCTGAGGCAGTTTATTCAAATTCTGGACATCATGACAGCACAAATGCAGGAAGAAGAGAGCTGTAGTTCATTGAAGCCATTTATAATAGTCCTTAAAAAGTGATTTTGCTTAAAGAGAATATCTTCCTTTGCAGTGAGCTTTAAGCATTGTAACTGCAGATATTGTTTATGCTCAAACAGAAACATTACACACTAACTAAATTTGATATAGTGAAACCGCATAATAGGCTTTCATTAGATTTTCAGCTCATGTAAACATGAATATTCACACCCCATTTTATTTTCTGTAATGTAAAGTATGAGTAAAATAGATCTTTTAGTAAGAAAAAGTGTAATTTAATTGAAGGTGTAAATTAATGGAGTAACACACGTAAATACATGTAAATATGCGGTAGATTTTCTACATTAATTCTTGATGTTCTTTCTTTTTAGGGTGAGAGGGGGCTTCCGGGTTTGATGGGACTTGTGGGATTCCCTGGATTGCAAGGTCATGAGGGCCCCCAAGGGCCAATGGGACCAAAGGTACAGTACAGTAGGAGCCGCTATTATCCCATAGGGGTCAGATAAGTTAACAGCACCTTCCAGCACCTTCCTGAAAAGTAGAATGTCATCTGAAAGCTGAGAATCAAGCCTGTTTCAAAAAGTTTGACAGAAAATCATACTGTTGTCTATTAATTGTCAGAATGTGTTTTGTATTGATATAAAATGTGACGTTCTTTAAACTTTCTTTCAATACTGGTGTGATGTTTTCTCACAGGGAGATGCAGGAGAGCCAGGAGCCCCAGGAATGAAAGGAAACAGAGTTAGTATCCTTACCTGTCTCAAGATTAGGAGTAATACTTCATTCAGATAGATATAGATTGTTTAATGACTTTCTTTTACAGGGCCTACCTGGTGTGGCTGGTTTCCCTGGTCGTCCTGGTATTCCAGTAAGTTGTAGTTCTTGTCTATTTTATTTGTTTTTAACTGATATTGAAATATTATGGATTTTAGGGAGGTGAAACACCATTGGAACCTTTCTATCCTTCTGCTATAGGGTCTTCCAGGTTTAGAAGGTCCTCCTGGACCATCCGGAATCCCAGGCTGCAATGGAACAAAGGTAACAATGTTTATTGGGATGATTTGTATGAGACATGTTATTATTATGTAGTTTTTGTGTGTTTAAGTAATCATGAAATCCTTAGAGTGATTAAGCAGATTTGTTTTGTGGTTTGCAGGGGGAACGTGGTTTTGATGGAATTCCAGGTGTTCCTGGCCTGCAGGGACCACCGGTATGAAAAAATTCATATCATGTCAAATATGTCAAATTTCATTTGTGGTTAGTCTATTGTGCCATTAGTTACCAAATGTATTTTCTATTATTACATTGTATTATTATAACTGATTATATGGTGTTAACCAGTCCAGTAACACATTTCTGACTGTTGAATGTCTTTCTGAATCAGGGTCTTCCAGGTTTGCAGGGAATGAAGGTATGGAACACATCTGGTCATGGTAAAATCACTGCAATGCATGACTGCCCATGGATTATTGCTTTTATTAAACAGGAACAATAATAGAAACGATACAAGATACCACTCTTCAATAAACTGTTAATTGTATCATAATAGGCAAAAGCAGGAATAAGACATTTTTCTGCCCAGTAATATAATAGACTACAATGACTATAGACATTATACAGCTGGCATGTACCTTAGCAACTTGGCCCATTGACGTAGAATATACAGTTATACTTTTTTGCATTTTAAAATGCCTTTAAAGAAGTCTATATAATTTAGTCTGAACCTCTGTATGTCTTTCTATTCATGGTTTACTTGTTACTATAATTATATAATAAAAATGACACGTATGCATTTATATTTTCTCTTAAAGGGAGACCCAGGTGGTATAATTGGAGGACCCATCCCTCAGAAAGGGGATAAAGGCTTGCAAGGACAACCAGGCTCTCCTGTAAGCATTTATAAATAGTTACCAAATATGTTAAGGCTGAAGAGGTGCATTTACTGGCTAAATTTTCTTGATAAAGGTTGTATGCTGTAGTAATGTATGTTACGTTTCATAATTTTTTAAGGGACAACCTGGATTTCCTGGATCAAAAGGGCTAATTGGCCCACCTGGACCAACAGGACCTTCTGTGAGTCTTTCTTTAAATAAATAATAGCCTTAACCAGAAGAAAACTATATTGCTTAGAGTTTGGTCTTTCATAGCTCACAAGACTTGAGGTAGTTAGTTACCAGTTAAGTTTCATTATCCGTTAGCATCAACTTTGTCTCTGATGTCATGTCCTAAAAATTTCTTAGGAAAAATATAAATGAGATTTATGATTTATGATTTACACAAATGAGACAATTATTAATCATTCAGTAAAAGTATAAAGAGAATTTCTACCACAGTTTAATATGTTTCATTTCATTCCTGAATTGCTCACCATACCATTTTTCTTTGAAGGGAAGACCTGGTGAACCGGGTCAAAAGGGAGAACCGGTAACTTAATGACTACACATGCCTAAACCTTTTACATTTCTGACAATGTTTGTGTCTGGGGTTTATTAACTGACCAATGTCTGTCCTGCCTTTCCTTGTTTCAGGGTGACAAGCTGGCATTCCAAGGGGAGAAAGGACAAAAGGTCTGTCCAGCAAATAAAAAAACATATTAGCTCATAATCTGTCATGCATTAGATGTATTTATGTATATATACTTAAATCTATATACTTAGATGCTGCAAGCAGGGCTTAAATTGGGATTTTGGAGGTGGGGGAACCCTATTCTATAAATATATAAGTATATTTATAGTATAGGGTTCCCCCACCTGTAACTCAATCTGATAAAGAGGGATGCATTTGTGCTCTTTTATTGAATGTACCTGGAAATTAAAAATCTAAATAAACATCAAATACTGTAACTTGATTGCGGGCTGGTGCATCTTACTTGTGGGCTGTACCATGAAAGCAGCTGAAAAAACTCAGAGTTACAATATTAGTTTTAAGTTGACAAAACCAAACCAATGCAAATAGGCTTTGTTGGTACCATTAAGCAGCTCATCAACTTTCTCTGTCAACTTAGGCTTTGATCTTAAAGCTAAGTTTAGCGCATACACATGAACAAGCAACCTCGGCACAGAACAACCATCATAGTGGCTTGGATAAAAGTATTTAAAGTACTTTAAAGTACTACTTTTGAGTTAATATCAAACAAAAATGTTTAATTTTAACTGCCCTTTGTCATTGTATATTATTTACAAACTAAATTTACCGGGCTAGCAAACTAACCAAGCTTTATGGCTAGCTAACTAAACCAGCTTTATGGTACAGACCCCAGCTCCCTCAGCAAAGTTGATCAAGAGTGAGAACATCTTTGGTTTAGAGTCAGTCAGTTTTGTATTCATTCTCTGTTTTCAGGGAGAAAGAGGTTTAACAGGTCCCCCTGGTCCACCTGGAACACGAGAAGGGTTTGAAAGCCCAGGCACAACAGACTATGTTCCTGGGCCAAAGGTAAGGTGTCAACTGACCTGTATGATTCCTGCATCTGTTCATTATAGGGGCTAAATGCTACATATAGTGGCCCAAACAGTTTGATCAGTTGAGCAACACTTTTAAAACTATCATTATACAATTGCATGTCAAAGATAACCTTTCCAAGTAAACAACTTTACTTTAGAGTTAGCATACCTCATGTCAAATTATGGAGTGGAGCACATCCACAATAATGTAATGAGCTACAAAAAACACACGCTAGGAGAAAACTTGGAGAACAAGAAAACCATAAACAGTACCTACTCTAAGCGCATATATATATATACACACACACACACACACACACACACAAATGGAACTAAACTACAGACAGGTGATCATAAGTTGCTATGAAAAAACACAGAAACACAATCAGATGAAATGGGAAGATGGGAAGGTTGGGAACAAATGAAACAGGAACAGAACTTAGGGAAGAACTCATTTAGACTAAATCCAATTTTTGCATATATCCAAATTAAATGTGATCATTTTGTAAGTGTGAATTACGAAATAAAACATGAAATTGGATTGGTAAAAATTTTTTAGGGGTTTTATTAGGCAAAAAGATACGGGGTTACACAGTTACCACACAATAATACTATTTTAAAAATAAATGTTTATTAAACTTGTATTTAAATATTTGCTACATGTTATCTTTCAGTTAGAAAAGGACTAGAACCATCCATTTTATAATATAAAAATTGTATTTGAAGTTTAATTTATTAAAAGTATTATGTGCCTTGCATGTTTTTAGGGTGACAGAGGTACTAAAGGAGATAAAGGAGAAAGGGTAAGTAATTACACAGAGCCAATCATTGATTAATAATACATTGTAAATAATAATGTAAATAAATACATCTGTATAGATTCATTTGCATACCGTATATATGTATATGTCTGTGTAATAGCATTTTAAATCATTTGAATTGATACAGTAACTTAATCTACTAACATGAAATCTACTTTGGCAGTAACAATTTCTTTTGTATTTCCTTTTGGCACCAAGGGTTTTTGCTTACCACATCAACCTGGAATCAAGGGTGAACAAGGACCACCAGGACCATTTGTAAGTGATCAATACATGAATCAAATAATTCTGTATGCAATACAAATACATTTTTTAATTCTAATACATATCTTATACACCTCATGTTTATATTTGGGGCTGCAACTAACAATTATTTTGATAATCTGACAGTTATTTCTCAGATTAAATTATTCATGTTAATTCACATCTTGCTAAATGTTCTCCTCTAAACCTTGTGTGTTCTGAAGACTATTTAAACAAATGTACACATTACATGCAGTTGCATTACATTAAACAGCTATTCATCTGACTGATCAACAAAATACATTGTTGTACATCCATTGTTTATATTCATTGTGGATTTCCATAATTTCTGTTGATTTGGTGCAGCCATATTTTGGTTGTTGACCTATTAGCTCATAGCAATCTTAACTTTGTTTTCAAGGGTAAACCAGGGAAAGATGGACAAAGTGGAGAAAAGGTAAAGGATGGTGTTCTCTTCACATCTCTGTGCAAAATCATCTGTTGTCCAAATGTCGGCACATTTTATTTTAAATAGTTTTAACATAATGAATGAGATTCATTTTGTTTGTGATAGGGGGAAATGGGCTTTCCTGGTGCTCCAGGGTTTGATGGCTTTAAGGTAAGTAAAATAATGCTGTCAGGCGAGAAATGCTATTATAATTACTTAATTATATTAATTTCAGTTATGTTTTTTTCATGTTAGGGTGATAAAGGAGAAAGAGGACCACCAGGTTATGTAAGTGATCATAATTTTAAACTCTGCTAATGCCTGATGTACTGAAAATTATAGTCAGTTCTATCAGAACCACATGCTGCTTCCTCAACAGGTTCACTAATATCAATGCTAGGGATCATTACCATACTATTTCTCTTAAAGGGTGGTGGTCTTCCTGGTCCTCCTGGTCCTCCTGGTCTACCTGGAGCAGAAGGAGAGAGAGGTGAAATGATAAAAAGAAATTCATCATATTTTTAAGTGTGTAATATCCCTGCTGGAAAATCCAGTTTAGGTTTGTTTTAAAACATTATAGTGGGTTTCTGATTGGTCCAAGCTAACAGATGCCAAAAACACCTTAACCATCATTAGCTGGTATAACCAGCTGGTAGCTGTTCTGTTGTTAGACTGAAAGATGTACCAGCTTTGACAACCTAGAAACCAGACATCAGATTAAAGTTTTTTAGAAGGTAAAGTAGTTGTCCTGTCAAATTTTGTATTTTTTATATATCAAATTTTTTCTTCATTTGTCAGGTTACCCAGGGGAACGTGGAGTTCCTGGTGGTCCAGGTGAGAGCAGCACACTATGATATAGTGTTACAGTAGGTGCAAGTGTGTACTCACACTAGGCACTCTGAACTGTGCCCTAGCGTGTTGACCAATGTGGGTGCGCTTAGCATGTAGCGTGTTCGCCAACCGTGCTTAAGTGTGGAACACTTCATTACGACAACAAACACCTGTTACTACTTGTATAGTACATATTTCAATTAATTTAATTGAAGTATATTTAGGTTAATATCAGGTCTGGTTCTCACCTTGTTGATAAACAGGAGTTGTAGTTGGTAGACAACCATGCATACATTGAGTACACCCTAATTTTCTTTTTCCTGACATACATGACTGGCTGCAGGCAGATATATTGAGGGCCCTCCTGGCCCTTCTGGCTTACCTGGAGAGATTGGCCAAAAGGGAGATAAAGGAGCTGATGGGCTTTCTCTTAGAGGACCAGATGGAGCTGATGGACCTCCAGGGCCACCTGGGCCTCCAGGGGAGATCAGTAAGATAATATCAGATTTATTAATTCAATCTTTTTATAATTCACTTGCTGTGGTATTAAACATCCCTTAACCCCATGAAAAGAGTAGACCGACCATGATGTGCTAATGTGAAAGTGACAATAATACATCTACATTTTACCAATGCACCAGTCATAGCATTGAGAAAGGCTAATAAAGATGAGACTGTGTAAAAACAAGCTTGAGTGATTAGTTTAATACTATGCCACAGTCAATGTAGCTGGTTAATGGTGTTTCTATCATTTATTTTAGATGCAGACTGTAATACTTTAAAAGGTTCTACTGGCCCTCCTGGACCTTCGGGGTTGCAGGGGGAAGTGGGGCAAAAAGGTAAGGTGGTCCGCAATTAATTGATTCATTCAGGCATTATTTTATTTACTGCTGATTGGGTATCCTAAGATTTAGTTTCTAATTTTCCTTTATTATCAGGTGATCGAGGTGACACTTGCACTTCCTGCACTGTTGAAGCAGCCCCAGGATCACCTGGCCCCCAGGGGCCAAAGGGTCAGCAAGGTGAGAAGTGTAATGAGGGGTCTAAAACATTTCGATCCATCTGCAGTAGTTTAATTATCAAACAATAAGACAGATTCAGATATCAATAGAACAGGCAATGGTCAGGGCAGGCGGCAGACAATCAGAAAAAACAGACAAAATCCAAAAATAGGCAGGCAGCGAGAATCAGAATCCAATAAACAGTCAGGGTCGATACACGAATAACAAAACAACAATGAAAGAACGCTCAGAAATGTTACCAATGGCAAACAAGACTTCGCACTGAGAGATAGTTTCAGTTCGGTTTATATCTGTTTGATGAAAAGATGATCAGGTGAGAGTCCAGAGGTAATCAGCTGATGATGGTGGTTTGTGGGAATTGTAGTCCAGGTTGTAGCGGTCAGTATTCTGGGGATAGCTCCCTCTGCTGCCGCGATGGAAAGGGAGCTGGAGCCACCACCGTAACAAGAAGCAAATAAAGAAATTGTATAGTGAGGTTACCCAGAGCTTTTATTATAATTGCGATACATACTATGTTGATATGTTCAGTCCATGCTTATGCATCATGCTTGATGTTCCAATTGTAGGTTTTCCTGGAACAGCAGGACATAAAGGAGAAAAGGGTGTTTCTGGACCTGTCGGACCTTCTGGAAATCATGTATGTACTTTATCCATTATTATAACAACGCAAAATAATTGACAAGTATTACAAAATTCAGTCATGATTTTACTGATGGTAGACACCATCATATTGATTATTTGATTATTGATTATTGATTTTTTTATGATAATCAATTAATCAAGGGCATTTGATTAGCAGCACCTAGCTGCTACTTATTTGGTTTCTATGGAAGCAGTAAGAGTGTAGTTTTTGTTTTACTCTAGCATCTTCACTTCTTCATAGCTTCTTCATTTTGGCATAGCATTAGTTATCTCTTTTTTTGTAATTTCTTTAATGTCTCACTTGGTATTATCCCCCCCAATGGTTGTAGCCTCACTCCAAAAGTTTTGCTTGCTTCAACATTTTGAGAATAATGCTTGCTCCAAATGGTGGTCACCAAGTATTTTCAGAATATATGCAAAAAATATTAACCTCACTCTTATGTTTTCTTTTTCAGGGTCTGGATGGCTCTCCTGGTTTAATGGGTGCCCCTGGTCCACAAGGTGAGCCTGGTGATATCTATGTGGCACCTGGGTTTAAAGGAGATAAGGGCTTACCAGGTACCACAGGGGACAGAGGATTTCCAGGTGTTGATGGTCTCCCAGGAAAAGATGGACGACCAGGGCAACCTGGACCTAAAGGGGAACCTGTGCGTACTAAGTCAGATCAAAATGGAAATTATATATCCAACAATACAGGCTTGACAAATGATGCAAATTTCTATAATAGTTTCAGAAAAACATTTTGAATCATAATTGATATTTGGAATCACAGTTTTTATTTCTGTCATTAGGCTAAAGTTGGTATTAAGGGTGAACGTGGCCGTGATGGAGATCCAGGAATAGCTGGCATTCCAGGTGAGAGAGGTCCCCCAGGTCTTCCAGGGATAGGACAGCCAGGTGAACCTGGTGAGAAAGGCACTGCAGGGCTGCCAGGTGTACCAGGAAGGCCAGGATTACCAGGTGTGTAAATGAGTAAAATGTACTAAACCACTGGTTGTCAGTTTTCTGCTTTTGTAAACAATCAAAATCCCAAATACCTTTGCAGGACATAAAGGTGAACCTGGTAAAACTATACCAGGTTTACCTGGACCTCAGGGTGTCCCAGGGCCTCGTGGAGAGACTGGCACACCAGGTCTTCAAGGTAAATTAAAAAATGATGAAATGTGTTGCTTACATGAAAATTCCACTAGCTGTGAGGCAGAGCTGGTTGTGTTGACATTATTTTTAATTTGTCCCTCAGGTGATAGAGGTTTTACAGGTGAACGTGGACTTCCAGGATTTCCAGGAGACAAAGGTGACCCTGGGCTGCCAGGAATTGGACTTCCTGGACCTCCAGGGCCAAAAGGTAAGCTGCAGGTGCCAAACAATAAAAGTCAAATTTTGTTTAAAGGTTAGAACACTTCTTCTATCCTAGCTTTATACATGAGATAAAAGTTTAAACAGATAAATATAAAAGCATCTAGCGATTCACTGTGTTACTGTGTAAAGGCTGCAGATAGATCTAGCAGAAAGAGGACAGAAGATTTAGACTCAGTCTTTGCTACATGCAGGGCTTCAGAGACTGACAGTAGCATTGTCTCAGTGGAATAGTTGCTCTTGAAGCCTGACAGCTTGTTATGCAGTGGGTTGTTTTGAGAGCGGAAAGAAGATACCTGGTTGAGAACAGGTTCAAAACTTGTTCAAGTGTTTTTGCTTAAAATGAAGGAAGGAAGTGAGATGGGTCTGTAGTTGCTGTTAGGACATACTAGTCTGCTAACAGGGGCTATCAAAGATTTAAATTTTGTAACTGTTCTAATCTTTATTCATCTTTCTAATTATCTCCCCCTTGTCACTTTTCCTTCACTAGGGTACTCTGGGATTCCAGGTGCTGCTGGACTTCCAGGAGAGCCTGGTCGTCCAGGTCAGGATGGCTTACCTGGTCGTGCGGGCACACCTGGGCAAAAAGTATGATGGTGGATGTAACTTTTTTTATAATTTTAAATTTTATAGAAACATCAGAGAAATAATGTATTTTTATTGAATTTAAATTGTCACATATAGGGTGAACCTGGCAGGGGTCTTCCAGGTCCTAAAGGCTCCATAGGTCAACCCGGAGTGCCAGGATTTCCAGGAGAGAAGGGTAATACTGGAATGACAGGGGTTCCTGGATCTGAGGGACATACAGGCTTACCTGGGCCTCAGGGAATTAAAGGTGCAGTAATATGTTGGTTTCTCGTAATACCTTTAAATTGAACATAAACTTTATTATAATACTTTTAAATACAAATATGAATATTTAAAAAATATACCTGGTTATAAAGAACCTGGTTATAAAGATGTGACTGTTTGATATGCCTGTTCAGAATATACTTCCTTTAGCTGTGGCTATCCAACTTATTTGGTTTAACAGATAATTTGGGAAGATTATATAAAACTAGGGAGTGTACACAATACACAGTAAAATTATGTATGTAAGTGTATTTGTAACAGAAGAAATCCTGACAGTGTTTTTAATCATAGCAAAATAATATGGATTAGTTGAATGTGAATTTACATTACTCTTGAACTGACTTGAGAGAACTGAGAGATCATGATGACAAGTTGCAGATTATTGTTGATTCTGATGCAGAAACCTATGTTATATATCTATGGTTAAACACTACCCACATGTTCCTGGAATGACAAGGTGTTCTATCTTTGTTAGGTTGAGTGGAAGACTTAGATATCCAAAAGACAAGCAGAAATTTGAAGCAGAAAGTTTCATTTACAGTCATGGCCAAAAATATTGTCACAATTCTGTCAGAAAATGCAACACTTCTCTCAGAAAATTGTTCCAGTTGCAAATGTTTTGGTATTCACATGCTTATTGTTTTTGTTTGCACTGGTACAACACAAAAAAAGGGTACAACTGTGTCAGCTCGCACTATCCGTTGCCATCTGAATAAAAAGGGACACAGAAGGACACCACTGTTGAAACAAAGGCATAAACAAGCAAGACTGGAGTTTGCCAAAACATATGTGAGAAAACCACAATCCTTCTGGG